>PVHY01002533.1:0-115851 GCA_004024945.1 Uropsilus gracilis
CATTATTTCATTGAAGAGCCTTTCAGGTCCTATTTCTTTCTCTTCACCTTCTGGTATTCCAATTACTCTTATATTTGTTTTCTTTAGGGTATCTGAGAGATCTCTGATTATTTCTTCTGTTTTCTTACTCTGCTTTTCTCTCTCTTTCTCTTTCTTCATTCTTTCTACTTCTGTATCCTCTAGTGTGCTGATTCTTTCTTCTATTTCTTCTAATCTGCTTTCCTGACTCTTCCCTGCATTTTTGAGTTCTTCTGTTCCTCTTATGTCTTTCATCTCCTGCAGTTTCTTATTTAGTGTTTCAATTACGTTTTTCTGTTCGTTGATGATATTGTCCATTTTGCTGCATTCTTTTTTATATTTTTCTACTACTTCTCTTAATTCATTGATAGCTTCTCTTCTTTTGCTTTCCCTTTGTTTCCCCTCTTCCTTGGCCTCTTTGTGTGCTTTTATCGCGTTGATTCTGAATTCTTTGTCTGACATATGGAGCATTTCTTTGATGTCATCCATGTTGGTTTTTTCATATTGTTTATCCTTAGGTGGTGAGTTATTTTTCTTAGGGCTTGCTTGAGTGTTTGTGTTCTTCCTTTTTCCTGTGTTTTCCTTTCGGATCTGCTCTACGTATTGGGTGACTACTCTAGTAGTAGGCATGTTGAAGCCTATATAGTTGTTTTTAATGCTTCCTATGTGCTTTTTGTAGTGAATGTCCTTGTTTTCTGAGTTTGCTATGCAGCACCGGTGCTTTTGGGTTTTGGGGTGGGCGCTGTTAAGCTCCAGGTGAGCTCCTTCCCCACCCCCTTTAGCAACTCAGTCCAAGCTAAAGTTAGGCTGAATAGCCAGAGTCCATACAGATGCAAATGGCCGGTGCCCTGCCTCCCAGGCTGTTTCCGTGACAACCGGGAGACGCCACAGGCTGCTCTCGGTGGAGTAGCCTCACCTGTCTTTTGTAACCTCCTCCCCCAGGTGCTGGTGGGCTAGCTGCTCCTCTCAGCAGGGTCAGAGTTCCCTTTGCAGGTGATGCTTTTGCCCGCGAGAGCCTCAGTCCCCTCTCCGAACTTTGGGGTGGGCACTGTTAAGCTCCAGGTGAACTCCTTCCCCACCCCCTTTAGCAACTCCTCCATCTATTTTTAATTGGTGCTGTAAACTATTTGCCAACAAGAAAAGTTCTAAACATTCACACAATTGCTAATCCTTTTACTCTACCAGACATAGCACCAGATTGGAACTATTTAATGACATATTCAGTAACCTATTAATTGAATACATACAATTTTTTTTTTACAATAAACCTTTAATATATGCAAGAAAACAATTCAAGTAACCTTGCTTCGGTTATTACGAGAACATTCCACATCATTACTTCGTTTTCCAAAGCTCATTTTAGAAAAAGGCAGGGGTTGGCATTAATTTATTTTAATGGGTTCTTTCATCTTCATGGCTTCTACCCATTCCCCTTCTCTCCTATCATGTTCATCTTTCCTTCGCAACTATCAGCCCTGCTGACAGCAGACCTTGCTCTAGATTCCCATGCTACAAACTGACATTGACTACTTCATCAGCTTCTGCAATCATATAAGAACGAATTCATATTTACAGCCTTATGGTTTTGTGTCCATGGGTTAGTCTTTACAAGTAGAATTGCCGACATATTCTTCATGCTTGATATTCCTATTTATAAATATTAAACAGCTATTATGTTGAATCTGCTGATCAGTTATCATGAATGGCTAATGTGTGTGAGTGTGCTCATTTAGCCAAAGTAAATTGTAACTACACTGTTGTATGAAGTCACTGAAGAAGGTCATTGTATAGAAATGACACTATTAGGAATATAAAACTGATGTTTCTGAAATAGAATCCTAAAGGGATTTAAAAACCAACTCTAACATTGTCATCTTTTTACCTGTCATTCTTCTCACTTGTCTGCCAACATCTATTTTCTTGAGGGAGTTGCTGTCTTTTCTGACATATTCAAGGGGTTAGAAACGCATGCAGAGAGTGTCAAAAATGGCTTTTTAGTATCAATTGTTATTTTTTTCTTTTGGTTCAGAGACTATTTCTAGGAAATCAGTGATGTACTATTTTAAATCTGACCTAGATATACTCATTTTAGCTTCTAACTTTACCATTTCTTGAGGAGTAGGGAGTCTGCCCTCATGACTCTGGATTTTATTCAGGCAAACACTGCCATAGAGAGTAACATTCTTGGATGCCTGTTTTCTTCTGAGGTTTAGGAGTTCCTTGAGAAATCTGAACTTCAGGAGGACTAAATTTTAATATTGTTTTTTCTATCTGCACATTTCTCTTCATTCCTCTCATAGTCTGGGAAATTATTTGGCTCCCTGGAGGACTAACGATGAAGAAAAGGGGATCTTTGTGTACATGAGATTTATTTCTGAAAACATGATTAATTTTTCTGGAAGACAGGACATATTTTAAGATAAATAGCTATAATTCAGACAAGATCCCATAAATTTTAAGAATTAGAAAATCTTGAGTATGTAATGCAAAATGAATGGGCAAGTGTAGGAATCAATAGCGACCAGATGTATTGTTGGAAGACACAAAACTATTCATTTGTTTAAAAAAATCATAATAAGCAAAGCATGTATATGAAGCAACTCATTTATTTTGAAACTCCAAATAAGCAAACTATTCATGTAAAAACTTTGTTCTACAAAAACTTAGTTAATTGATTTTTTGTTTCTATAGGAATCTAAAAAAGTCTGAAGTGTTGTCATCTTTATGATTTGGTGAGCTATTCACAAAAACACAAAGCCTTGCATATTCTTTACTTTGTCCACAAATATTTTGGCAGACCTCATTCCTATGCTTCCTCAGTCTAATTGAAAACAGTTAAGTAGTATTAAATAAATGTCTTTGATATTGCACTTCTTGTAAAGCTAGAGAAATACTCTGTTATTGTCAAGACCCATACCAGAAATGCTTATTATAACAGATTGTTTAGCCCTAAAGGATTATGCAACCTTGCAATTTATTTATTTATTTTCAAAGGAAAATACAGTCATACATGCACTACTTCAGGTGTAAAACATGCCTCAGTTAGGATAACCCTGTAGACATAATCAGAAAAGCTTTTGATTAAAGGACAGAGGTGGTTTTATTGTCAAATATTACTAAGGTTTATACACAACCAAAATATATGCAGTTATTCTCATTATTTGCAATGTTATGTTCTATAAAATCACCATGCACGCTGAATTTTTGAATACTGAACTGTTGCTCGAAGGGGAAGTGCAGGTTTATAAGTTCCTATGAATTTCTGGTCACAACAATTTTCCAACTGAATTGCCATTTATATTATATAGGGTTGGCAGCCAGCATCTTGTGAAATGACTTGTCTGCTCCCCATATAGCTCTTTTCCTGCTTAACAACTAGCAGGTATTATTAAAATTCTTCTGCAACATCTTGATCTTGATGCCGAACCTGACTCACCTCCAAGTTTAACATTTTTCATGCCATATTGCCTTTTGAAATGTGTGAACCAGGCCACCCTTTTAGGGAAGGGCTTAACATTTTCCTGAGGTGCTATGACTGTGAATTCATTAGGCTTTCAACCTCATAATGGTGCTGTGCAGATGTTTTTTTTTTTTTTAAATCAGTCACTATCTCTTGAGTCCACAAATTTAGCCATTTTTAAATATTTCTCCATAGTATCATCACACACTATAGATATTACTTTAGCACTTTTTGTGGCAGTTTCACATATATATATATTGTTGCATTTCCTCTTCTTTTTCCTTGCTGTAACTTATTCTGAATTCAATCTGAAAATTTTATGCTTTTTAATCAATAGATGTCATTATTTGTCTAACCCTGGTAAAGCTTTATTTACTTGAAGCTTATTAGAAGTAATGAGATATTACTAATGTCTTCTTTCAAAAACGTTGATTCAGTGAAGGTGGTTTGAAAAATTAATTACTCTTTCTTGTGACGTCGTTCATCACTATCAAGGAAGGCAAGGCATGACTGTTTTGGATTCCTGAGGAAAGATAATCTTCAATATATATATAACAAACAACATTTATTATAGGGCTTGTGTAATTGTCCATTATAAAGTTCACTTTAGAGTGTTGTGTCAAAGTGACCTGTCATTTCTAGAATATGCAATTAGTTCAACTTTGTAATTAATTTATAATTAATTTATAGGTTATATTTGTCTGAGATTAGCAGTTTAGTGTTCAAAATATTTTAAAGGCATTCCAAATGGAACTAGGTGTACAAAAACACTATAGAAGATTATTTAAAAACTGATTTGACTCAAATCGATTTGAGACCAAGGCCAATTAAAAAACCCAAGTAGATGTGACAAGAAAAAGCAGCATGTCAACACCTATTCCTTTTTAGATTTGTTTGAGAACTTGTTAAATGTTTGTGTAATGTCTAATGTCAAACCTTTGTCGCAGCAAATTTATTTAAATTAAAAATATTGATTAAGTTTATTACCTGTAGCATTTATGGAAGTGAACTTTTACCTTAAAGAGCTCTGCTTTTTGCCTGCTTTTTTTCACATTACTGATATTAGTGACTATTTGAAGTTATCCTAATTGATCTGACCATGGTAGAAATGTACTGAAAATCTCAACTTTACTCTTAAAATTAGGTAAAATGAGTTTTTTTGCCTACTTAAAAAGTGACAAATTAAGTAACTGGAATAAATTGTTTAGTTTGAATTCTGATAGTTATTTTTAACCCTGATGCCTTATCAATAACTCCCACTGCTGTTTTATCAATTTTCTTCTTTTAAATTTTATCATCCTTGGATGAAGGTATAGAATAAAAAGCACCTATAATTTGGTTACAATATCCTCTGGAAAATCAGGTAAAATGCACAATAACTAATTCTACCATTATTTACCATAATTTGTAAAATATATAAATTTTGCATAAATATGAGCTAGTTATCTAGAATTTAAAGATATATACGAATGTCTAAGTATTCCAACAACTAGTATGAGAAACTTTTTCATGGGATAGTTACAGAAGTTTGATTTTAATTACTGATTATAAATTTTTGTGTAATTATCCATTATAAAGTGCACTTTAGTGTTTCTTTGTGTTATAGTGACTTATCACTTTTTAAAATATACAACAAGTTCAACTTTGTAATTAGTTTATAGTTTATATATTTGTCTGGGGTTCAATTACCTACTCTGTTTTGAATACATATATTTTACATATTTGCTAATTATCCCTGTGTAGAGTTTCTTACATGAGTCTCACCAAGATCTAGTGCAGGTTTCATGGTGCTAAAACACCCCACGGTTACAACATTCATGCAGCTTGATTTCTGGAAGAATTAGGCAATTAATAGCCATAGGTATGTATGCAATGGTCCATATTTAGTACATGTGGTGATCATTTAATAAAATTAACTGTAAGGCAAATCCCTTCTTCTAGATGAGAATAAACTCAGCACCAAATTTCTCCCAAGACTATGTCTATATATAATTTTGTGTATGTGTATGCATGCATATCAGAAATTATTGGTAAATTAAAAAAAATAGAAGTTATTAGTAAATGTAGTGAAGAAAACAAAATAAAGACACATTATATTTGATGAGTGTATCAAGACATAGGTTATGGTCCATATTGTATATGTGATCATTTAATAAAATTAATTGTAAAGCATATCCCTCTTTCTGGATGAGAATAGACTCAGCACCAAATTTCTCCTGAGGCTGTGTCTATATTACCTAGATTTTAGATTAAGCAGTTTTAAAACAATCAAACAAATAAATGAATATATTTTGCAATTGAAGAAGCTTAATAAAAGGGCATCAATTCCTTTGTTGTTTAAATAAGACACAGAGGTAAGTAAGATAAGAAAAGTACCTCAGCTTTATTGCTGCTAAATTAAACTGTAGGCTATGACTTCAAAATATCAGTTTTTTTTTTTTTAATATTAGACATGTTATACCCCAGGATAGAATTAGTCCATTCAAGCATAGATGATGCTGGGAAATTGGAGTATTTCCCCACAGGCTTCTGTTTTTATAAAATGTAATTGCAATTTTAGCAAATCTTAATGTTTATTGTGCATAAAACACAATGTATGCTGTAGTTTACCACCTCCCTTTTATTCTGTAGAGAAAAATCTTCCTTATTCCTTGGATCTCTTTTCCTGCTCACTAGTCTGTTACTCTTGGTATTTTTGACATTTCAAGTCACAAATGTGAATTCTGCCAATGAATTGCCCAGGTCAAAGTAATGCAGACTCTGAACTTGGTTCAATTTGAACTATTTTCTGTTCTTCCAGGTATGCATGCTTTCAAAGAAGGTGTTTAGCATTCTCCACTCTTTTCATTAGCTGCTTTTGGGTCATCTTTCTAGGTGGAGGAATGAGCCAATGCTACAGCTATCTTACCAGATATATTTGGGGAGGGGATTCAAGGGGTTAAAGGGTGGACAAAGAGGAGAGAAGAGATGGTGAATTTTTGCTCATATTCTAACATCCATTCTTACCTCAATTTATTCTACAGAGCACACCTGCCTCTCCTGTTACAGCAATCTAGAGAAGTCATTTGCCTGAAAACTGATCAAAAGAACATGAACTTGACCTTCCTGGGACATTTTCTAAAATTTGGAAGTTTTGGTAACAGGCTCATAAAAACATTTTTTTTTAACGTTAGAAGCAGTTTACTTATTTCAGTTTCACAATTCAATTAACAGAAAAAATTACATTAAGTACCGCTGAGACCTAGGCACTAAAAGAAGTCAGTATAAGCCCCTGTTTTTCAAAATCTTTTCCCCAAATTGCTTGACATGCCTTGTGCTTCTCATAAGTTGAATATGGCTAATAGTAGAGATGATGAATACTATCTTAGTCTATTCAGGCTGCTGTAACAGTGGATTATAAGTATCAGAAATTTGTTTCTCATGGTTCTGAAGACAGGGAAACCTCAGATGAAGATGTCAGTAGTTTCAGGTGTATAAGATAGAACATCTTATCATACATCTAAGAAGATCATTAAAACTTGGATATAATGCTCAGGCTAAAGTCAGCATAAAATAATTTTTACCTCACATTAAATTCTAGAAAGATGTTCAATGAAATATATAGAAAATATGTATATATATATATTTATACACACATAACAAATACATGTTGAGGCTCTATGAAAAGAATTATAAGAGATTCAATGAGTGACAGTATTTAGTATGTATTTCTATATGAAGCATCAATGAGTAGATGATATATTTATGCATCTCTTGGTTAGTTTCTTAGAGTATGATGTTTACATTGAAGGGTCTTTATCCATAGGGAAAAATAAAATATGTGACTGTTGTCATTTTATCCTAATAATGCTTTTCTGAGAAGCTTTCACTTGTGCACCTCATCAATCATACTTTGCCTCTTCAAGACAAAGAATATAAGAGATCTCAGGATTAAAATAAATAGATAAAAGAAATCAGAAGTTCTTACATTAGCTTGTTTCATCGTATGGTTTCTAATTTGTATCATTATAGAACAGACTGAAAACATCACAGTGGTTGCCTATACCAGATCAATCGGATGAAATCATACTGTGTCTCCACATGTAGCACATACCACAAATGTATTTTAAATCAAGCTAAACTACTCTAAATTAATCTGACACATATCATACCCTTATTCTATGTAAAATATAGCAAGGAAAATGTTATAAAATCTCCACATGTAATATAAATTTCAGTAGTTAGGATAAGAGAAAAGGTATCTTACACAGATATAGTAAGATAAATTTCATAAGACGGACATGCACAACATATCTTGGATACTCACGAATAACAAATTCATAAGCTAGAAAATAAACATAAGAAATTTAAATAAACATATGAGACAAAAATGTTAGAAGGCAAAATACCTTTTGGCAATAGAAAATAAAATTTAAAAATATGAATGTTTACTTATATTGAGACTCAAAGTGAAGGAATGATTAGATGGCTAATTAATTCAATAAACATATGTTGAGCTGTTGGGTTTAAGATAAATAAGATTAACACAGCCACTGGCTTCTAATCACTCATACTTTAGTGGAAGAAACAGATAAGTAAACAAACACTTAATATACTGGATAATTTTTAAAAGGAATTTTATAAATACATGACTAACTAAGATTTTATGGATCAGGGCAGGTTTGAGGGGGACGAGTTGGTTGTTGAAAATAAATAGGATTTAATGTGATTCTGAATTGGGCACTAAAAATGAATAAAAAATATCTAGTTGAAGTGATGCTGGTATAGAGTGAATGTACATTTAAGGCAAGATTATCAGTTTATCTGTAAAGGCACTGTGAGTTGTGTTATAAATATTTGCATAACCTTTTTATGGCTCCCTTATTTGACACTTATAACAATATTGTGCTTTTTTAATGCCTGACTGTCATTATGAATACTATCCTGTTTATTGCCCCTTGTTTTTGACATTATTTTTTGCTTCATGATTTAAAAAATAATTCTGACTTCCTTATGGAGAAGGATAATGATATTATAGTAATTTTAAATATTTATTTCTTTTAAATTTTCTAAGAGAAACAATCAGGGATAGCAAGATTAATATTATGTGGGTAACATTATTAATGAAACTACATATAAAAATTGCCATGTTCCACAAAATAATCTGTCAAGATAGATAATGTATCACATAAATCCCCTTACCAGAGAAATGTGCTAGGTTTAACAGAAATGCATAGGTGGTAGGGTTTAGAGAAAGAAGAACTTTGAAAGTCCAAAGAGCACAGGAACATACAAGTTGCTGATGGATATTCACTTGCTAGTTGACAGAACCTTGTCAGCAAGAAACTCTCTTGACCACCACTGATGATAGGGTTTGTGCTCCACAAACTTTAATTTTTTTAAGCTGCTTAGTTACATTGGTCTAATATAATTTAGATGATAAAATTTGCTTGCTTTAAGTCTATAATTTGTTTTTTAGTAAATTTTTTGCATAACCATCAACAATCCCGTGTTGTATAATTTCAGTACTCCACAAAGAATCCTCAGATTTTTCCTATGTGTTATCCCACATTCTAAACTCTACTGCCAAACAGGCACTAATCTACTTTCTGAAGCATGTAGATATATATTTTTTGTGCCTGAAGAATTTTTCAAAATATAATATTGTTGAGTCATCTATATGACACATTTTGCTCCTTTTCATTGCTAAATATTCTTTCATTATGCAGATCACTAGATTTTGCTATTTACTCATTGGTTAACATTTGTTGTTTGCAGTTTGGAGGTATTAACAGTTTGTGTTGCTTTAAAAATAATTTCAAAAATCTTTGTATATGCACTCTTTATTAAGTTCGGATCTCTAGAGTGTTAACTTCCACAAAGTTAGGGAGATTTCACTTAAAATTCAAGTCAAATACATATAACTACAATATGAAATTACTGGCTACAAGCCACATTACAAGAGTATAAATGTACAATTCAGTTGTCGGAAAAATGGGAAAACGTGAGGAGACTTTTTACCGAGTTCAAGAGATTGGCACACACAGTGGGTGAGACCAAGTCTAGAGAGTTCCTGGTAACCACTCATCTGCAAGGAGAGGAGCTGCCACTTCTCAGGCTGTGAGTCCCTGGAAACTCTTGCCAAGTCTTGCAGAAGTCTTCAGGACTATGGACATGAGTCCATGAAGTATCTTAAAGTGTCTCAGGTTTTGTGCCTGTATTATCAGGAATATCTGTTAATTTTTATTTAGTCAGGGCTTTCTGTTCAAACAAAACTTGTCTTTTGCAGGTCTGTTCAACAATATCTTAGTAAATAAATGGTTACTTTTTAATTCATCAAAGTTGGCACAACCTTTGAGCAGAATGTGATTTGAACACTACATGTCTATTCATAAAACCTGTTCTTAGTTACTTTTTGAACAGCATTACAACATAAGTCTAGGCAGGTTTAGAAGTTTGCTACCCTAAATAATACTTTTCTTTGGAAAACATACCTGTAGATGAGTTATTCCCAGGCAGTTGGTTCAGTTCAATATCCTCCTAGTTTTTAGTGTAATATATTAATTTGATAACTATAGGGGATTGAAGGCTTAAAAAGTAGATCTGGAAGATGAAGGTTGTTTTAAAGAATATTTTTTCGTCAAACAGTCAGCGTTTGTTGTATATCTCATTAAACAGACAGTGTTTCTCAGTGACAGTCAGTGAATTCAGTGACAAAATTTGGTCTAATAAGGAATTTGCTTATTAGCTAAACACTTTGGACCACAGGGTGCCTAAATGAGCAAGCCTATATAGATGAGTATATTTATATAATGGTATATAAGTATATAACTTAACAATGGTAGGTCACATATATATGTAAAGCAACATGAAACTAAATCTATCTTAGTTGTTTTTCCCCACTCTCTCTCCTTCAGGGTGATTGCAATGTCAATTCACACAGTACCTCAATCCATTGGGACATTACAATGTATATAACAACATATGTTCACATTTCTTTTGGTTATATTCTTACAAATGGTATTGTTGAGTCATGATAAATTTGCACTTAATTTTTTTAAGAAGGTGCCAAATAGTTTTACAAAGACACTTGCCATTTTACTTTTTCTCTTTCAATGTAGAATATCAGTTCTTCTACTCTATGATAAATAGATATCAAATATCTATTTATAACACACACATATAAATAGATGTGTGTGTGTTTGTGTGTATGTGTGTGTGTGTGTGTGTGTGTATGTGTTTTGGAGTGAGTCTAGTGAAGTAAAAAATTAAATCATACTTTAAACTTTCATTGTCCTAATTGTGATGCTGAGTGTCTATTTCTGTAACAGTTGGCTAATCTCCTATTTCTCAATTTAGTCTCTATTCAGAACTTTTGCCCATGCTGAAAGTGAGTTATTTGTTTTCCAGTTGTTGCATTTTAAGATTATAAGTTTTAGATAAAAATCCTTTATCAGATGCAGATTTACAATTATTTTCTCTAATACAGTATTTTGCCTTTATGTTTTCTAATACTATCCTTTGAAATGCAGAGTTAATTTTTTAATTTAACCCAACCCAAATCCAACTTAAGTTTTTTCTTTTATTAATGATACTATTAACCATGATTTTACTGGGTTAGTATCTCATGAAGCCTCAGCAGGAACTCCAAAAACTCAGGCAAGCAAGTGAAAAGAAGGAAATTTATTTAGAACAACAGGTACAGTGTTAGAAGCAAAAGTTGGACTCTCAGGCCTGTGGGAACTAGGGATGACACCAAAATGGAATCATGCCTCAGGAAACACATGCCTTCTTTCCCTAATTATTCTAAATGCCATCAGTCCCTTTGTGATTGACTGACTCCACTATGCCAAGGAACCTTTGGTTTTCAGCCCTTGGAGTCTTTTCTTAATTGGTCTTATCTGGAAATACCCCATTAATCCTTCACCTTCCTTAGGTCAGGGGTCTCTGGTTGATCCTGTTCAAATTTGCCATCCTAGTCTCTGGTTCCTTCATTATTTCTCTCAGGCTTTTCCTATGCTATTCTGATCCTAGCAGCTTGCTCTCCCTAGGACTCATCCCTTCAACCACCTCCCTACTCACTACTGTTAGAACAAGGGACTTCCACTGAATCTGTAACTGAAACAGGGTATAAAGAAGACTTTCTGACTTTAACTGTTTACACCTATCTGCCTGCTTCTCTCTACAAAGCAGGCTACACACTCTTCATTAGCATTTTCACTGATCACCTTTACCATTGATATGCAAACATCAGCTACCAGCTTCTCTCTGCTTCCTTTCCCTCTTTTTGGACCTAGAAAGAAAAACTTTAAAACATAGTTTAAACTCTCCACTTGTGGGTTCTTACCACCATCCCCAGCCTTCTCAACCAAAATACCAAACCAAGACTGTCAGTGTAGACTAATTTATTTCTAACAAAGTGATTTCTAATTATCCTAATAACTATAAAAGAAACATGTAAGACTCAGAATACTTTAACATTGTCCAAAACCTTTCTCAGTATTGTCCAAAGTCCTTTCCCAGATTGCCCAAATATCCTCAGTCTCTCAAGTCCTGATCATCTCACCAATGTCCAGACAGAGTCCATCTCCAGACGCTTGAAGGCATGTTCCTTTGGCTGCTCCCTTGACTTGCTCCTCCTTGTCTTCCACATTGTCTTCTCCTTGTCACCTTCAGGTAGCAGGAACTCCATGGTGCCGAACCAGCAAAGTTCACTTTCTTCTCAGGCCTAACTTTTGCACGGCCTCTTTCGGACACAAGTCAAACTCAGCAAAACAAACTCCAACACGGAGTTCAAATCTGCAAACTCCTTAACTGCATTCAGCACACGTGCTGCCAGCCTGGACCAGCTAAGGGTTGCAGGCCCTCGGTGGCCACATCGCCAAGCTCACATGGCTCAAATCTTTATAAGATGGCCGAATCCCATCTCTCCTCCACTCATCCTCTCTCTATCCAGTCTTCATATTCGAATCTCCAATCTGAATAGAATCGAATCCTTCTCTTTGTTTGCACATCCTTTATATACCTGATTTCCTGCCTTCCAGGAAATCTGTTTCACCTTGACCATTTCACTTCTTTCTTCCCCCTGCATCCCCCTGAAGGGAAATTCCAGCTAAGGTCATTCTCCCATTTTAGCATACCTGTCCTTGAAATCTGCAATCTTAAACAGGAGACAAGGGGGGAGGGCACACCCTATCATAACTACTTCCTGCTGAACTTGGGTGTCAATGGGGATTCAATCAGGGTTCAATCACAGGACAATCTAAGGGACTTCAGAAGAAGGATAGTGGACTCTTCATTGTAGGTTTTATTTGAAGGATCATTTGGAATTTGATGGTCTCCTGGTGACAGGAGGTAACCTTGAGGGCATTGAGTATGCAGGAACCAAACAAGAGAAAAATGAAGTTAATTAGAAAGGGAATGAGAAAAGGTAACAGTCAGGAAAGGAGTTGTTTTTTTTTTTTTTTTCATTTTGCTGCCTTGTCTCTGAAACCTCCCTTTGAAGCACTTCCTTCGATATTTTGATCTGAGAAGGCTGCTCCCTTGGACTTAGCGCTTTTAGCATGAAATAGCACCCAAGAAATGGTTTCTAAATCCTAAATGGTAACATTGTTACCTTTATTTTTGTCCAAAACATTTACAGATATATCTCAGATCAATTTTGAGTTCACTTATGAGTATTGTATGAGAACAATTCATTGTTTCAAAAAAGAAAAATGAGCTTTTTACATTGATACTCAATTGCCCCACTACTGTTTGTTGAAAAGACTGTTATTTCCACCACTGAATTAGTTGCCTTCAAACCTTTGTTAAGAATTCAATGACCATCAATGTAAGAATTTATATTTAGACTCTCAGTTCTGTTCCATTGATCTAATGTCTATCTTTTTCTCTGTGCCACCCTTTCTTGATTACTGCACCTTTATACTTAGTCTGAATTTTGAAGTATAAGTCCTTCAACTGTGTTCTTTTTCAAGACTGTATTTGTGGGATTAGCCTTTCTACATACATTTCTAGATTAACTGGTAAATTTTTGAAGTAAAAACAAGCTTGTTGGGATTTTCAGAGGTATTATATTAAATTATAATTAATTGGAGAAGATTTGCAAACTTAACAGTGTCAAATTTCCCAATCAATGGACATAGAAGGATCATCCATTTATTTAGATGTAAGTTTCAAGCACCAATGTTTTTTGTTTTTCATTGTACAGGTCTTATAAATGTTTTGATAATTCTTCCCTACTTTATTCTTTTTGATAAGAATACAAGTAAAATTATTCCTAGTCTTATTTTACAATTCCTGATTTTAGTATAAACTTGACATTTATATTGAAATCTGTCTTGCAATCTTGCTGAGTTTATTTTTGAATTCTAGTAGCTTACTGTTTTGCATTTACAAAGTCTCATATATTTATATGTCTATATTATCTGTAAATAAAAATAGTTTTCTTACTTTCCAACTAAGTGCCTTCTACTTAATTTTTTTCTTGGTTTCCCTATTAGATGCCTTTCTTTTTTTCCCTATTAGAGAGATTACGGTCATTCACCATTAAGTATGTGTTAATCCTTAGCTTTTAAGGTGCCCCTTACCAGGATGAAGGATTTCTTTTTATGGGAATTTGGTTTGGTAAAATGTCTTTTTCTTTAGTGAGGTTTTGTCCTTTTTTATATTAATAGAATGCATTATATTAATTGATTTTTGTATTTTTAGGAAAAAATCTACATGGTCATTCTTTATAACGTTCTTTACTAATATAACAAATTTGTCTTCATTTCAATACATAATAAGAATACAGTATACCTTTCAGTAAAAAGTTATTCTTCATGAAAAATACATTAGATTTGTGCCCTAGATTTGGTTTACCCCTTGACGCAATTGTTTATTATCAGATGTTTCATGTTCTAGTGTGTCAACACAGATATAGTAGAACTGCTGATTGATTTGAAACAACAAAACAAAACAAAAACCAAAGAATTATTCTTGAATGGGAGGAATGTATTAAATAAAATCTTGACTCTGTCAATCAAACAGAAATTAAAGGAGGCAGTTATATTTCTGTAGAAAACCAATGGGGTAGAAAACATGTTTCAGACATTCATCCACTTTTCCTGTTCTCTGGGGAGTGAATGCCTCTTCAGTTTGAAGGATTGTTATTGTTAAAATATTTGAAAAAGATCTCTGCTTAGTACATTTCAGGATGAATCAAAATGGTATTGGAAAGTATATTTTGATTGAGCAGTTTGTTACATGAAATAAGCAAAATTGTACAATGATCTATTAAATATTGTATGTGAACAGTTGTGTAACATAGAATAAGAAAAAGGTATGTTTAATCTGAGTTTTATATGCTTAAGAAGTCATTGCTAAATTTAAAAAGTGTCATTCTTGAGAAAGAAGTTTCAATGCTTGAAAGTCTCAATTTCCCTTCTGTAATGGACAGGGTTGGTGCTCATTCTGCAGAACCTAGTAACTAGAACCTATTAACACATTTACTCCTTTTATAAGTTATTTTCCAAGCTTTTTTCATGTGTTTAAGTCTAAAAGTATTCAGCTGATATTTGAAGTACTGCCTTCAATATGCTGAAGCCTCTTGACCTTCCTTCAAAGTGCCTTTGACCTATTGTGGGGCCTAATCAATAACTGATAGATGTGTTAAGGTTTACTCTCTTCTGTTCAGATGAGAAACATTGAGGCATAGTGCATTTTCCAGAGTTCTCCTTTGGAATCAGACTGAGATTACTCTCTAAGAGACATACTTGAAATCAGATACATCAATCTCCTGCCTCCCTCACTCTTAGAAATTGTTCCCAGACCACATTCTAGTAAATCACTGACACATAAACTCTCTTTGGGGGAACCCAGAAGAAGACAATTCATCCACAACATGTGTGGATATGTAAGGACAATGAGGGCAGAGTGGTTATTTGACATTGCTGCTTTCTATAGTCATTTTGTTCCAATTACAGGCAATAAACTAGTCAGAGGGCAAAGTTAGTTCAACTTTTGGCGCACTGAGGAGAACAGAGACAAGGAAAATGAGATGTGAATAAATTTAGTGATCTAAGTCCTGTAAGTTAAATATTATAGAGTGAGTTCACCGAAATTTATGGTCATGAACAAAGGCAGTAGCAACCAGTGTGTAATAGAAGACATAGAGGTGATGTAAGAATAGTTCAGGTAGTAAGTGATATGAGTTAGAGACTTATTGGCAGGAATACTAATGGGAATTAAGTCAGCATTTAAAGGAGACATAAAATTTGAATTGGCAGAAAAGAATTGTGAGAGTATTGCCATTTGTCTCACTATGTAGACAAAGATGTGAAGGTTAAAACTTTCAAAGTCAACTTTATGCTAATAGATTAATAAAAATGATCATAGTACCTAATAACTGGTGAGATTTTTATGAACCAGACACTTTTATATGTTTCACATGCCTTGTATTTATTTACTAACAACTCTGTGAGGGAGGTGGTGTTTTCTGCTGTATTATACATGAGTCTAAGGGAGATAAAGAATATACAATTTGCTAACTTATTTAAACATGATTAATATCATATGTAATATATTTATAGGAGAAAATTTCAATGTTAATTTTAGAAATGCTATTTCAAAGAAATAAGCTTTAAACTCTTACTCAAATTGAAGACACTGAAAATTGAAATAGCAGAGACAGAAGCAACAATGCACCAAGAGCATGCTCTAGATAAGTAGTATTATCACTTTCTAAAATGTGTAAGAGATGTAAAATAGTAGGCAAGAACAGAAAAGGCCACTTAAGAGATTTTTACATGTACTTATTCATAAGGTAATGACCCAAATAGCTATAGTAGACACCAAGTTGGAAAAAAAAAAAAAAGGAGTTCTGAATATAGTGCAAAAAAAATTGAGGGAAAGAGGTGTGTGGAAAATGATCAAATTAGAGCATTTATTAGAGCTTTTCTACTTCTGCTTCTGAATAGGAACAGAAATAATAGGAGCAATAATGTAAGCTTTTGTGCCACAACATAAACCCTAGTTGTGATCTGAAAAATCCAGTGGATATTAATTTATGTCTGTGTGTATATCTCTGCCCCTACAAATAACATTGAAGTGATATTCTTAGAACATCAATTAAATGTGAGTGAAATGTACAAAAATAAACCTTCATAAATATATTGACTACTGAGCCATTTATGTTGGATTTTTTCCCAGAATTTAACAAGAAGTTAGAAAGATGATGTTATTGTTGGCATAACTCAAGTTGTTAATATATTTTTTCCCAAAATTTAGATAATTAATATTATTTTTTTAACTTAAGTGCTAATGCCTTCAGAGTTGCATTATACATTTTTGAATTTTGAAATCAAATTGAATAATAGAGATTCAATTGAAAATGTCAAAAAATTGCTTCTTGGCCTTTTTACTAAGATCAAGTGAAGATGTCAAAAAAAATCTGGGAAGCTAGTAACTACATTATACAATCTCTTAGAAATATTCTGCATCGATGAATTACTATTAAATTATCATCTATGACTGGAATTATCATATCCGCTCACAATGGGAATTGCATTCTGAATGCTTTGCAGAATTAAAGCACACTTGGGTTTCTTTTTTCCCTTTCGTTGAAAATAGTGTCAATTAACATGGATTTTGCTGTATATTTCTTTATATGCAGTTATTCAAGTAGATGCAGAAGAGATTAGGAAGTTTTGTTAATAAGGGAAAGTTTGAAAAAATGCATAAAAAAATAAAAGCAAGGTTGAATGTGAACAAATGAGATTGGGGCATGAAAGTGAGCATATATTTAAGGAAATAGTTTTGTTGTAGACAATGGATCTTAAGGGATTTAAGAAGAAAAATAAAAACACAAAAAAGGTGAAGAATGGAAATACATTATTAATAGATTGTAAGTCTAAATGCTCTGTTAGAGTATCAGAAAAAAAAGCTAGGAAGATAGAAGATATGCTAAAATAATACAATGATGAGTCTGTTAACAAATTACTAGTTTGCTAGTGATGAAAAGGTGGCCTGTGACCACATATGAACATGACTAATATAGTTTGGAAGACAAAGTCACTGGAAGAGAAGACTTCAAAAAACTAAATTTTAGTATGTCAGAAGGAACATTAATATGGATATCAAAATCATCAAAGATGACGATAACGGTAGCATTGTGGTGACCCAGGAGCTAGAATAACCCAGTTCCAGAGTTCCAGAATCCTCAGGGGATAACATGGATGCTTTGAAGGCTTGGATAGAGAAAAGTAGTGTCTGACATAATCTAATTCAGTGAAATCAAAGCTCAAGAATTTGATGAGGAAAAGGTGGAATTGTCCTAGAAACAAAGAGGAAAAATAATGTAAGCTATTCGTCTTTGGGACACATAATATAAGATTATGTAATTTTTTTAAAAGCTAAATTACTTAACCAAAATCACAAGTGACAGAGTTGAACTCCCACTCAGATCTTTCTGTCTTGAAAACATATATTCTCTTCACTTTTCCTTGGCATGCAAAACAATATACTTGATTCATTGACAAAATGTACTGTATAAAAAACTGAGAAATGTAATGTTCAAGAGTCACCAAGAAAATGAAATTTAATTGTGAGCATCTTACCAATCTGCCAAAGCCACAGAATATAGAATTTATTTACATTCTTATGAAAAAAAAAGCCATTCTGGGATAAGATGGTACAAAAAGAAATTATGAAAATACATACAAATGTGTTGAGAATCAGAGGTTTCTAAATATAGAAGTGAGTCACACAGCAAGCTGTCAGATGAGTGAAAAAATAAATATAACAACTTAGATGTCAAGAAATCTTGAGTGACTTTAGTTATTTAAAAGATCGCTAGAGTTACATTATTAATGAGGAAAGAAAACCTTCAACTTTAAAAAGGAATAAACTATGCCATCATAGAGTAGGTCAATGCAGGAAAATTTAAAGGAATGTAATATCTTGACAAGAGCCTTTTTTAAAAGTCTAGACTCTCAAGCCTTAAATCTTGAGTCTATCTCAAGTCTTAAGACTCTAGAATGATATTCAGAAATCTGAAAACTCTTAGAAGGATGTCAGCCTTCATTATTAGATATTGAGAAACCCTGGGATGTGTCTGAAATAAGGAGGCAGCCTTCTTTTATCCTTTCCAAGGGATCCTCTTTCAGGAAGTGTGATTCATGGCATGCTGGGAGTTGTAGTCTTAGGTATATGACTTGTTGGCAGCATGAATGTGGGAACAGGAAAAATGGTGCCCATTCCTGCAATATGGTGATGGTCTTCCCCCTTGGCAGTGATACATTCTCTGACAAACTGTTAGGGGGCTGTGGCCCCCAGTACTGGTGTTGTTGCATTAAAATAGTTATTGTTAGCATTGGTGTGGAGATTTGGAAAAGGGAAGTTAAGCCTTCTCACAAGAAAAGAGGATTAAAGGATCAGGGAGAGGACAGAGATAAAGACAGTAAGAGACAGAACAGAAGAAAAGAACAGAGAAGAGAATGGAAGAAGACACAGAAGAGAATGGAGAATTAAGGAGCAGAGAGGAGCAGCAGGCAGGCTGGTGCTGCCATGTGGAGCAGCAAGGGAGGGAAGGAAGTCAAGCTGTGGGGTTCCATTTCCAGCCTGTGCCGGTGAGGAGCCTTGGGGAAGCATGTTGGAGAAACTTGTGAGCTGTGTGAACTGTCTTGGAAACGTGATACTTGAAAACTTGGTTTAATTTTGAAACTGCAAAACTTGGAAGTCTTCTGGAGAACTGAGGAGAGTTTGCTGTGTTGTTGTTTTCAATGTGAGATGTCTGAAGCACTTGCTATGTTGCTGTATTGAATGAGTTTTGCTGATGCTGGGTCACTTTGGAGTTGGAGCTGCAAGAATGCCTTTGTAGGTTTGGGTAAACACCTCATTTTGCCACCCCATTTCAAAACCAAAGAGGCAAAGCACATATTCATCATAATGTATCTTGTGCTTTCTATTAGTTAACTGCTACCACCACAAGGAGATACCACTGATTAGGTGACAAACGTTGCAGCTTATTTTCTTACATACCTAGAGACTTGCAGTTTAAGATCAGCATCAACATGGTTGATTTCATAGTAAGGCCTTTCTTCTTGGCTTGTAGATGGTTGCTTCTTACTTTGCTTTCACATGATCTATTCTTTGTGAGTGTTCCTACTGTCACATTGTGTGTACACATTTCCTCTGAAAAAGACAACAGGCACACTGAACTAAGGCCCACCAGATTGAGCTGCAGAGAGAGAGGGAAGTGAGTTACATGGGAAATGATGGCACCAACATCCAGAGTACAGTTGACAGACCAAGCCCAGTGAACAGCTGCTCCAAAGAAACAAAACTATGAATCTGCCCTCAAGCTCTTCTCTCCCCTCCCCAAAGAGAAAACAAAGGCTTAACAAAAACTCAAACAGATAAAAAAAACCTCAGGAGTCCCACTTATTATGGCTTCTCATTTTTGAGACCTATCCCAGGAGTTTTTTGCTGCTTTACTGCTTTTCTTTCAAATATAAAGGTTTGACTTACTTTGGTTCAAATAAACTTTTGCTGGGCATACTCCACTGGCCTTTTGTTGGAGGCTCCTTGCCATTAACATAGGTGATAATAGCTAGAAAAAAGGAGTTACTTCTCTGTTGCTTTAGAACTATAAATTTCAAGAAGGACATGTGAAGGTGTGGTGCTAGTCTTCATTAGACTTCATAGTTTCCTTTCAAAGAAAACTGGAGGATGGAAAGAGAGATGGAAGGAAAACAAGGCTTTTAACTTTTGTGATGAGATGATTGACAAGAGTCTCTTACCAGAAGTGCAGGACAGGGGGTGGGAGGGTAGATAGAAGAGATAGAAGAAAGACAGATATAAAAAGGGCTTACAAGAAGAACAAAGGTATTCAGCTATTTTTGGAGGAGAATGGGGGTCCAGGGATAAGGTCAATAAGGCCAAGGTGGCTTGGAACCCAGGACCTTTGGCCCTGCCTGGTGAACTCATGGCCTTAGCATGTATAAGCTGATGGTGTGTGCTGAAAGACTCTAAAGAGTTTGGAGATGTGTACTTCCTTTTAAAGCTTGTCTTGTCCAGTTTGCTCAAATGCTTTTGGAGACGCTGTGAGCAAGGCCTATGATAGACCAACTGTTGGGTTCTGTGTTTTGGAGTTTTTCTACTGCCTAAAGTTGAGAGAAATGCTGAAAGAAAAGAATACATATCTTTGATCATGTGCTTGAGAGAAGTCAAAACACACCAAAGGAGTGAAAGAGGAATGCACTACTTTTTTCAGCATGTGCTGCTGAACTCTGATTGATCGGATGTGTGGTGAGATGACCAGAGACTAAAAGACAGTTTGGGATATGGGGTGGAGTAATTGGGTTTTTCATGTTTATTTTGTAGCACATGTAATGGGGTAACTGGGGTTTTACTTGGTAGTCTTGTAGTATATATTTAGGTAATCACTTTCTTGCTTAGTAATAAATAGTTTGAACACTTTAAGAGCTTGGTCTGGCTTTGTAATTATATAGTTTTCATACAGTTAGGCTGCTGGTGGAGAACAGTGAAGAGGGGCAGGTAAAAGAAAAGTTTTAAGTTTGTTTTTTCCTTTGGATTGGGAGAGGGACTGGAGGCAGGCAAGGAGCAGGTATCTGAATGACAAAGGTAAGTAGTGTGTGGTAGCTTAAGGGTTAACAAAAGCTGTTGCCTGGTCTGTATTAGATGGCAAGGTTAAGATTAAGGAGAAGCTGCAAAAGGATTTTCAGTAAAAAAGCTTGTTCATTTCTCTTGATAACACCTTCTCCTGCTTTCCACAAGGCAAGTGGTTCCCTGTCCCCTCTGCAATCTGGGGAAGTCAGGAACTAATGGGAGAAGTAATGAGTTTCCTGTTTTCACTATCAGTCTCATTTTAACTTAATAACTTATTTTTGAGGATCATATATCTTTAAAACCAAGTTTAAGTTTCCAGCAAAACTGAAAGGTAGAGAGTTTTCAACTTAACTGACCTGCACACATGTGTGTAGCCATTTCATCATTAACATCTCACTTGTTAGAACTGATGGCTCTTCATTGATATATCACAATCATCCAGGTACACAGTTAATATGGCTTGTAACTTCTTCACAGCCAAACATAAAGTACTGGCTAGAAGGAACTGCTCGATGTAGGCATTGTAATGTGTTGAGGTTAGGGGGTGGGGCAAGTTCTGTGATTTGCCCTTCAATAGTGAACCTGTTTCTACAGTGGTGAATTGTAGAAGTGTTTTTCAGGTTCTTATTTCTCTCCTTAATTAAGGCAAGATGACTAATCTGGGCTAGAGTTCAATATTTTTTCCTTATACTAAGAGGAAGGCTACAGCTCATTGTAATTGGGTATTTTCATTACTCCAGGTCAGTTAGGTTCTGGGAGCAGGATAGATTTCCTTTACTAGTTTCACCTTAGGGCATGCCTGTAAAACTTACTCTGTGTATTTATGATTGTTCCTTTTCCCCTTCCCTTGCCACACCCATTGGCAGATTTTTCTCTGACATTCACTCTGAGAACCTGGTGTAGCTCATAGAGATTAAGTTGAGGGACCCTATGGCTGGATTTCCTTTGACTACCCTTCAGAATTGTCCGTACTGAGGCTCCGGTATTTCATTCAGTTACAGTTCTGTTTTTTTCCCTACCAGTATCTGTAGATGTTTCCACTCAGCATTCTCTGCTTGGATAAGTCATGACTCCCTCTGTTCTCCTGTTTATCTTTTCAATCCCGGGTGTAGGTGCTTGCCCTGTTTTCTTTCCATTCTTATATATTCAAGACATTAGCATTTTTTGCTGTTGTTTTGTTTGTCTGCAAAACCATGTTGACCTATGAGGATTGGGTTGGTTACCCAACAGTTGCTTTTCTGGATAATTTTTATATTAAAAACTCAAGATCAAAATGAGGATTTTGTTGTTTTTCCTCTCAGTGAAGGAACTAAATAGTGAAAAACCTGGGTTTTTTGAAAATTTTAGCCATTTAGGTCCTTGGGTGATCAATGATATTATATCAGATTTGAACTTTCTAAAATGGACTGTTTGTGGTAGTCAGTACACTTTCTTTGGAAGTGGTTGTCATCCAGCTAGTGGAGATATTGTAGAAAAACCAGGTAAGAAGTAGTGGGTTTGCATTCTGAGGTTCCATACTCAATATATCTCTATTTTTCTACATTGATTTTCATATGGATAATGATGAATTTTATCACAAGTGATGAATCAACTTTCATATTCACCTAACTTTGTGACCCAAATAATCGAGGAAAGGAGGCAAAATATTGGCCTTGTAACTAGCTCGCTAATAATACCACGTTAACCAGATCCTTGAAATCACAAAACATAAACTCATTTTGAATAATTTATATTGTGTTTACGTGCAAATATGATGCTCTGCATTAAACTTGTAGGAGGTTTTTTGATAGCAGTCAGAGTAGTTTTGGAAGAAGAAACTAGTAGAAACTCAGTACATTTGTATGTGCACCTAACTTGTTAAAGAAAAGAACAGAATTGAAAGATGAAAGGAAAGACAAGCTGACTTATGAAGGGCTGACTTTGATTTGTGAGGGTGAAAATGAAATATTATTGTGGAGCTTGGAACATAAGAGTGATACAAATAGGAACAGAGTGTAAAAGATTTGTGACTGATATGAGGTAATATATAATTTTCGTAATATAAAATTGATGTAGAAGGGGTCAGCTATCAAAGTGTTGAAGCCCCAAAGTATCAGAATTGGAAAGAACTTTGAGAAGCCAGTGAAGGTCTTTGAAAAGAAGTTGCTTTGAACTGCGTGCACTTTGCAAAATGATGCAATTCAATTTCAAATTCTCTAGCATTTATTCATGTGAGTTGGGGGGCACCCAGTAAATGGGATCAATATTGATGGCAAATTGAATTTTCAAAAAACACTCAAGAAGCATTCATTTTACTAAATAAAGCAGATTCTTTTTTTATGAAATAAAAGCATTTTAAATAGCATCATATTAGCTTTAATAATATAAAAGTTGGTGGCTATTCATACGAGTTTGTTCATTTTATGCCACGGTGCTCTTACTCTGTCAGGTCATTTTCAATTCATTTTGTTTGAAATGAGGTCTATAAAACATAGTGAGGCTTTTTAAGTTTCTTCCAGTTGTTCATGATTGGAATATACTTTTGTAGATAAATCTTTCTGGGGCAGTTTCTTCACTTAATCATCACTGGTTCTTTGGAAATGAATACATTATTAATCTTTGTGGCGATTTCCATGACTGTGATTGAATTGACTGTCTTTGGTGCTACCGTGAACTTTACTAATTCAATACATTCAGTGGTTAGAAAAATAGACTTGACTTTCTTAGATGGAAGATGGATTCATAGCTCCAGGATATCATGACATTCATTTTTAAAGTACAAAATAACATTTTAGCTAGGAGAATATTCTGTATTCTCTCTTTCTCTTTCCTTTCCTGTTTTAGTCACAGTAAACAGAAAGCTGTGAAAACAAGAGTTGTGGTTCATATCATAGTTAAAAATAAATATTTTTGTCAGTAATTTTTATATGATTGAGTAGAACTGTTTCAATTCCAATCAAGGGAAGGTTTTATATTTTTAAAGTAAATACAGAGGTTAATGGGCACATACCCATAAAAATGAGTAGTTCTATTTCAGTTAGACCCACTATGTAAAATTCATAAAATTTACAAGGTTTACATGGGTGTTTAGCAGCATAACTAGACTGTGAGTCAACCAAAATTGACTGTGGAACAAACTAGGGGTCCAAAGCAGGATTTGTTGTTAGTAAGTAAAAGATTTTAAGAGTACGGTTTTAAAGATATTTCTTTAAAATTCATATTTTCTAGTCATTTAAATCTACAACATACTCTTTAACTTTATGAAAGCATTTCAATTTCAAAAAAAAAGGGGTGGGGGGACCTAGTCATAATGTTAATTATTTTATTGAAATAGCCTACAGAAGGATGTTTTGTAATTTAGGCATTTAGTTTACTTCAAGAAAAATGAGATCAATTCCAAAAATAAATTTGTGGTTTTGCTTTTAATTTGAAGATAAGTGCTTTAGAAAATATGCATCATTAAATTCTATATTTTACACTATAAATGCTTTAAATTAAAATGCTAAATAATATATAAAACTTAATAACTGATTCCTTCTTTAGGAGATTACTGGTGTCTTACATTTCCTTTGCTAATTTGCTGCATAGGTGTTTCTTTGCTTTATATCTAATTATAACTGATTGCATTTGAAACTGGAAGCTAAAGTAGATTTTTCTTTATAAAAATAAACACTCATTTGCTTGTTTAATTTTTTATTCATGAAGATTATATAAATATAAAATTTAGCTTATTCTTCTGGGACACCATAATTAAGGAAAATGAGATGCAGCATTGACCATTTGGCAGAGTTAAAAATACAACTTTTTATTTGTTTGTTTGGAAACAGTTCTAAAACTACTCATATTAAAATTTGGTTTAAACAAATGTAGATATGTCACAGTTGGCAGCATTATTTTTAATACATCATATTTATGTATAAATGTTATGTAATATCAGGAATTGTGTTTGTATCTGTGTGAGAATGCATGTGCAACAGAATATGTACTTCAGGATACTATATATGAGCTACATCTCTAATTTGAAAAATTCTAGTGACCGCATTACAAAGAAATAGAAAAACACTAGCACAATTAATTTCAGTGTTTAATTTAACCAATCTATCCAAAATATTAGTTTCATTTCAAACAGTATATACAAATACTAATGAGTTTTTCATATTTAGTTTTTCATGCTTATTTTTTTACTAACTTTCAAGAATATGGTATATAGCTTCTATAACCACATATTTCAGTTTAGAACACCCATATTTTAAGTGTTCATCAGACAAGTGTGATAATGGCTTTTATTGGCCTTAATACTTCCATACATAGAAGGAAAAGATATTTCTCAATATTATCTGTAGAAATGGGAGAAACACATTTTTCTTTCTTGAGAAATATTTAGCTATCCTATTTGTACTTTGTTGGATTCAGAAACTTTGAATTTGTAAAAAGCAAACTGTTATGAATGTGTAATATCTTTCTAAATGTTCATTTATATTTTACTTAAAAATTTTTGTCTATGAAAAACTTGTAACTATGGGGACTATAATATTCAACCTAATATACACTGATATATCTTTAAAGTATTTTTGTGATAAGCATTTGAAAATACTGAGGTATTAAACTAAATATCATAAAATTGCTTCAAAAATGTAAATAAGATTATTTTGCCTTAATGACTGACTTACATGTTAGCCACTATCTATCAAAGAGGAATAAACTAAAAATATCTGTCAATTAAGAGGCAGAAATAAAGATTTCTCATATGCCTACCCTCCTATGTGTAGCCTTCCTTGTTATCCACATCAGTTATTAGGATGATACATGAAGACTAAACCTAGATCATAATAATCACCCCAAATCCATAGTTTACATTATAGCTTGCTTTTGGTGTTTTCTATGGATATGGGTAAGTCCATATAGCATTATTTGTATTTTCACTGCACTGTTGGAGACTTATTCATATTTCTACCAAACTCTTGACAATTACTGAATTTATTATATCCATAGATTTGCCTTTTTTCAGAACATTATAAAGTTAGAGTTGCAAAATGGCTAGCCTTTTCATATTTTCTTTCCATTAATAGTAAGCTTTTAAGGTGCTTTCACATCTTTTCATGGTTTGCTTGTTCATTTCTTTGTTCCAAGTTTATTTGTTCTGCAGTGAAAATTTTTTTTCAGACTTCTTCCAAATTTTGCAATTATGAATAAAGCTTATATAAGTATCCATGAATAGGCTTTTATGTGGACATAAGCTCTGAATTCTTTGGTAAGTACCAAGGAGCATGATGGTTAAAGTATGTTTAGTTTAATAAGGAACTGGCAAACCTTCTCAAATGTACCATTTTTCCTTCCTACTAGTAATGAATGACAGTTCCTTCACTTTCATATCCTCCCCATTATTAGGTATAGTCATTTTCTGGATTTTGAGCTTTCTAATAATGATTTGTCATTATTGCTGATATTTGATGTGATCTTATTTACAAATCACACCAACGGGATATTATTGATGATAGTTGATGTGGGGATCTTTTAACTGTGCTTGTTTGCTGTCTATATTTGTTTTGCTGGTGTCAAGTTTCATTTTTTAATAGTTATTTTTTGTCTTATTACTGAAATTTTAAAAATCTTTGTAAATTTTGGATAGTAGTACCTTATCAAATAGGTCTTTTGCAAAGATTTTCTCTCCATCTGTAGTTTTACTTCTCATCCTTCTGAAGCTTATACTTTTAAGAATAATGAATTCACTATATCAATTACAGTTCACACATGTAGGACAATTTGGGACATGAAAGGTCCAGGAGAAGCAGCTGGATGATAAGAAAAAAAAACAGTTACCAGCAACTCAACCTGAGAAGACAAATAACTCTGGCTGATGAATTTAAATCACAAATAAAGAGTTCTAAGACAATTCCATGAAATTTATTTACTTTGCATAACTCCTACTTGTGCAAGTCTTTAGATAAGTGAGTAGTAATGGGCAGGGGAGCATTTACAGAGCAGTGACAACATTTGGGGAAGAACTAGACACAGAGTGGAGGAATGTAAAGAAATATCACAAGCCACTGAGTACCTCTCTGCCACATTGTCTGACTTCATGGATTTTAGAGAAGTGTGTATGTGGCAGGGGTGGGGTGGACAGGGAGGGTGTTCAGAAAGTGTTGGGTACTGTTTCATTTATGACCTTAAAAATGTCATACAAATTCTTCTGTTGACTAACAAATACATAAAAAGAAAGAGCTCTCTAGGAACACAGATTAATCTCTAGATTAAACAACTGAAACAGCAAAGTCAACACACACTCTTAGTATTTCTAGTCAGTAGTTATTTTCATACATTATATGAATTTAAAAAAGGCTGAGCATGCAAATATTAGTGCTCAAAGGATATATAATGGTAAAAGGAATATCTTTAAAGTTTCACTCCATCTGCAAATTTTCCTCCAGGAATTAGAGAAAACTTGAACCTATACCAGCTCAGAAATGTCAAGAAAATTTTGTAAAGCAAAACAACTATAAATTATAGGCAATAAAGTTTAATAATAGGAAAAGTAAACATGGCAAGGAACTAAACTGGAAATGTAAGACAGTATTATTTAAAAGTTTAGAATGAATAAGAAAAGTATGAAACAGATTCTTCTGAAAAGGAAATTACTATCATGAAAGGTAGATCTAAGAAAAGCTTTACATCATAAAGTCAAATGATAAAAAACATGAAGAACAATTGAAAGATGACAGTAATGGCAAACAGATGGAAGAGATTCTTAAAAATATATGACATGAAGGTTATAGGATAAATCCAGCTAAGTATTTTTCCTCAGCAATTTAAATGATAAGACAATGAAATCCCACATACAAATTTAGAATTTAATATGTCTCCTTTTGTAGATGAAGGAGAACATATTGACCATATTTTTCTTTATATTTTCAAAGGCACAGGAGGTATCCAATTGTGTTACTTTGTGACAGCCATGAATGGTGAACCAATTAACAAAGTAATTACCTTACAGAAATATTGAGCATTATCATAAAACACAGCCACATTCAAAGAACACCTAATAAAAAATGTTACACTGCTTTATTAAATATTAAATATCTTTAATATTAAATATTAAAATATTTAACATATTTAATATTTAAAAATAATATTGAAATGAACTGAAATCTGACTCTAATAAATATAATATAGAAGTATACACATATTTATATAAATTCTGTTAAATATTCTTATTCCTCATATGTAGGTTAATTACTCCTATATTTATCCATTCAGATGAGATTTTTTAGTTTTCCATATGTACCAGACACTATTCTTGATAGTAGACTATGATTTTATACAGTGTTAGTAAAAAATAGATATGAAGAAAAATCTGTTTAAGGATAAGAATAGTTACAAATCTATTCCAAATTAAAGATAAAAACAATTTAGATTGAGCTTGAATTGAAGATATGGCATTAGAAGCTCATAATTCTAAAAAGCAAAGAGAGAAAGGAATGAAAAAAAAATATATCTAGCATGTCAGAACTGGGATGACTAAAAAAGAAAAAAAAAGGTGTAACTGATAAATGTATAATGCAAATATCAGAAGGAGTAGACAGAGAAAAACAGAAGCAACACTGGAAATGATGAAGACAGCAAATTAACATCTGTCTCCAAGTCACAGATCCAGCAAGCTCAGAATTTGGATAAAATAAGAGGCCATGATAACAGCAGCAGTGCTACAGCTAGGATATTATTTTCCAACTTCAGAAAATACTTAAAAGAAATCAAAGTTATCAGGGGAGAAGATCTCTTACCTAAAGAAGCAAATCTAAGAATTATATCTGACTCATAAGTCATGAAAGGAGAAAGCAGAGTGAAATACTTTAAAATATTCCGAGAAAAGAAATCACCAATTTAGAATTCTATGTCCTAAGTATCCTTCCTCTATTAGAGGAGAAAAAGGAGCTCAAACAAACAAATTAAAGGAACTTCTTCTATGCAAGTAGCTCTCTCCTGCAAAATTGTTAAAAGAAAGTCTTTAGGGAGGGAGGAAGAACAAAATATAAGTTAGAAACTTGTATCTACATAAAGAAAGAACCCCGGAGAAATAGTGAGGAGTTTCAGATCCAGCACAAGCTTCAAGTCCCATAGCAGAGGGCATAGTGCCCTGGTAGTGAAAAGGGACACAGGCACTCCAGGGTGAATTTCATTCTCATCTTTCTAACCTTCCAAATCTTCTGAGTCTGGTTAATCTTAAAACACATTTGTGTATGTTTGTTTTCCCAACCTCCTTTTCTCATCCTCTGGTGGAAATTCTAAATCTTCTGGTAAATTTCATGTTTTCTATATTAGGGTAGAACACCTGTGTGAGCTGGTTTAAGTTGGGTTTTGGATGGTTTAAATTGGGTTTTGGAGACACATGTCCTGACATAGTTTGAAGTACCTAGAATTCATAGAGTTGAGTTTTTTTAGTTAACAAAGTGAGGGAGGGAGGCAGGTTGGTTTAAGGAATCTAAGCAAGGACATGGTCTCAGTGAGAATCTGCTTCACTCTGTACACTTAGGGATGCTTGAAGCATAAGTTTTTCCATATTTATATATTGATTTGGTCAAAGATTTCTCTGGGTAGGATGTTTACAAGTTATGTTGGGTAGGATTTAGATAGGGGATCAGCCCAGGCAATACATAACCTATCAATCAAGATGATGGCTACTAACTTTAACTAAAAAGCTCCAACCTGTTTAGGTCTCCTATCCTTCAGCTAACATCCAGAGTGTTGATGCCTTTGAGATAAAATACTTTACAGTATGAGAAGCCCCACCTGATTCTTCAATGTATGCAAGAAACACCTCTATGGTCTGCTGTCCTCTGACTGTATGAGGATAATCTCTCAGGGATTTAGCAGTTCTTGTTCTGAATCAGTGAACTTACTTGAAGCAATTTGGGAAGTACCTGTACATTTTTTGCCTAATGTCTTCAGGCCCAGTGTCACATGGCATTTACCCACTGAACCATTTGTGAGCTGATTGCATTTGAGAAAAAAATATGCAGAATCTTCAGCTGTGATCTCAACCAATTAAATGCTCATGGAGAGTGAATCATGGCTTTTCACCCATACTTACATTTTATACTCTCTGATTTTTATCTAGTCTCTCACTTTCAGCTTGATATATATTACTTTTGTGGCAAAATATGCTAAATGAAGTTATTGTCTATATTTGATGAATTAATTCTATGCACTCAACAATAATAACAATAGGTATGCAAAATATGGAGTAGTTTTGAGACCAGTAATGTCTAGAAATGTGAGAATCATATTGCTGTCTTGTTTGTTTAATAAATTCTTTATTCTCTCATTCCCTGTTTTTGAGAGTAGAGGCATCATATTACATCTGAAAGCTAATTCTTATTACATGTGAAAGCTAATTCAGATGGAGTTATTTCATCAAAAGAAGACTTACTAACCTATACCCATTATTCTATGATTTAACACAAACTGAATGTTAATTTCAACAACAACATGCAGCAGAATGTAACTTTGAGTTAACTATGAAAACTTTTACTGTTTTACGTGGGTTATGAGAACATAATCTGCTTGTTTAGAAGACTTTGAGACTACACCGTAATTATTCAACTGTGCTTCTATAGAAAGTGAGATAAATCATTTGTAGCTTTGAGAGTAAACAGTTGAATTCTATTTCCTATGGTAGCCCATTATTTAAAATAGAGTCCCTGGCTTCTGAAATAATGAATAGAATAAGAATCAATTTTATAATTGATTATATAGGAATTACATTTTTGATTCACAATGTGATTTGTTTTCTTAGTGACTCAAATGACATTTAAATTAATTTTCATAACTAGATAGCTAATTCTGAGTTTTTAAAAAATCATTGTTATCCAGTTAGGGAGACTATATATTTAATGAATAAAGATTTTCCTTATTTGAGGAGTTTGGAAAATTTATTTTTCCTCTTACCTTGTGTTACAGAAATAGTATGTGAAAGACTACATCTCTGTCAGATCTGCTCCAGTGATTTTTGAAGTCAATATCTCCTACAAATAAACATATGACAGTTACAAGTAATCATTTATGCCACTTTTGAATTTTTGTATGACTGTGTAAACAAGTTGGCTTTTTATTGGTGATGGACTGGTATAATTTATTTTCAGTAGAAACTGCTAAACAAATTATGAAGCATTATAGTATTCTGTGTTATCACACAAATTTATATCGAGAGAATATTGGTTAAGAATTTACTAGTAATATAACTTTTATTTACTGAGATTGCATCAGTAGCTGTGTCCACAGGATATCATTTCTCACTCTGTTCTTAATTTTAATAGTTCAATATTTAATGAAAAGTACAGTAAATCAGCTGTGTGATATTAAGACTCTATCACCATTTCAAAAGTATCAATTACTTCAGTGCTCTATGATTCCTTTATTTAGATTTTATGGAATCTAATTGTGCTAATACACATCCACCTGTTATAACCATTAGTATGTGTAAAGTACAAACATATATGTGCATTACTAAAAGTATTTCCTTGGACTAGTACTAAGTGATTGCCTGAATAGAATGACTGTCCATGCTTTGAAATGTCATGTCAATGAGTTTTCTTAAATAAGCAGTGCTTTAAAGTAATACATTCTAAAATCAGATCCTAAAGGAAGTAGGTAGAAACCAATCTTTCTGACATTTAATAAAGTACTAAATCAATTAGGAATTGGTGAATAGTTAATTATATATAACACTATTGCCAAAATATATAGTATGTAAAGCAATAACATACTTTAAGTTTATAAATAAACTTTCTGATACATTAAAGCTTTGAAACACATAGCAACAGTGATGGTTTCGTAACCAGGATCAAGAACTTTATGTTCAAGCAGACCTGAAAAGAGACAAGTTTTCTAAACCTTGCTTAAATTTTGATAAATTATCAAAATTGATAAGGAAGGAATTTGTCTATTTCATTTAATTATTAAATCTATATTTTCTTTGTTCATAATTGTTCATCTATTGCCTTTTGAATATCTGTAGGGTTTGTAATTATTATCCTTTCTGTTTTTATGACACAGTATTTATTTTTCTCTTCTTGAGTGATTATTTCAATATTTATATACTTTCTTAAATCTTTCAAAGGATGGAATTATAACTTTGTTCTAACTTTGTTCATGTTCTCTCATGTTTTTGTTTCCTCATTCATTAACTTATGTGATCACTCTTATTTCCTTTTTCTTTTGCTTGCTTTTAATATTTTCTTTTACTTGTTTGTAAAGTACATAATTAGAAAACAAATAAAATGTGTTTTTTTTGTAATATGAGACTGTACCTTTCCCTCTTAATACTACAACTTACATGATTTCCTTTTGATTTAGATGTTTTGTTTGATATTCAAATTTTGGATTGCTCTAGAAATATTATTTTCAATTTCTTTTTTTTTTCAGATAGCATACTTTGTTTACTTAAAGGAAATCAAATTACAAAATCTGCTTTCCCTATGATAGGCAGAAATTTAAATCCCTGCTCAGCTTTGCACTCCTCCATATACGACCTTTCCTCATACACCTTATAGTTTGGTGCCCATGTGAATATTTCAAAGGTTAAATAAATACTTAACAGAGGTTTTTATACAGAGGGTTTCATCTACTACAACTTGAAGCTTTTTTGATTAATCCAAGTTTTAATATTTAAGACTTACATGGTTACTCCTCTGACTTAAAGGTCGAGTGGCTTGAATTTTATAGTACAGCACTTCACTGGTACTGTGCTTGCCACTTCATTTGCATGATTTAGAAATTCATATAAATTTGATTCTTAAAATATGGTTTATTTTTTAGTGTCGGATCCCCTCTTAGAATTTTCCTGTTTTTGTTGATTCTTGAGTGACTTCAAAATTCCCCTCCCAATATTTAATCATCTGATGAAGGGCTTTCTCTGATGAAACTAGAACTGAAAAAAGTTCTAGTTTCTCTTTGTATGTAAATTCATTTTATCAAAAATTTTAGAAACATGCTTTATTTCCCTATAAACATTTTTGTAATTAAACTCCAATTTAGGACTTCTCTTTTTAAGTTTACTTAATCTGGGAAGGACTCTGGTCACTTTAACAGAAGTTTTATTTTTAGGGTATCATACCATTAGTAGTTAGTTTCACTCTCTGTAGGAATTTTAATGAAGATTGTGAATATGAATTACTTATTATGGTTTTAAGAAGTATTTGCTCTTGCTTTATCTGAGTAACCAAAGACACATACCTTTTGACTCCATCAGCAGTTTCCTCAACAACAGCTTTAAATGTTCAGGTTCACACTGAGTTCAAGCAAATAAGCTGCCCAAATTATTATCCAATGCAAATACAATTATTCTCCTTGTTAGAATTTATTATTTTACTCTTGAATATGTTTTTCAAGGGGATAAGAGAATTTTGAAAGACAAAAATAAACCCAGACAAATCATGTGGAAGAATCTATGTATTGTGAAGAAACTAATTATTGACCCATATACATGCATTTTCACTGGAAAAAACAAAAGAATTATAGTCAATAAAAAAATTTTAGGAGGAAATTTTCTTATCTAACATGAAAATTAAAAAGGAATAAAACATACCAGGGTCTTAAATGTAGACATGCTATATGGCCAATCCAGAATTTTAGCATATGTTTTTTCTTTTATTTCAAAGGATTTTGTTTAATTTCTTCCACATTGTTCTGTCTTTAGACCTAACCATCCCCTCCTCATCATGCTCATGAAGGAAGATGAAAATAAAGTAGTGTGACAACTGTGGCATTCCCATTTGTTTAACATCTGTACCAGTAAGACACTGACATAAGTCTTCTTTATATTTTGGTATACAGAATTACTCAGGTACCTAATATGTATCTAGCAATAACAGTTACTACTTATTTTTCCATTTCTGGTAAGCTAAATGCAAATTGTGCTCCTTTCTTTTCTGTCTTCATTTCTCTAAATGTTTTATATCATCTCCATTCTATTTCCATTTTCACGCAGTTTTGGTCAAATCTAGTTTGGAACTCAGTCATGATCCATATTCTTACCAAGCAATGATCTAAGTTGAATTTTTCTTCAGGAAAAGATAATGAACCTGTTAACAAAACTTCATCTTTCTGCGACCTGAATAAGTAACTAAACACGAAAGTCTGCCTTTCCTTTGGTGTCCTTTCTTTCATATCTCCTTATTCATCTAGAACAAAATACAAATATCTTAAAATTTTTTGTCTTATTTATTGTATAATGGAGCTTTGCACTTGCTGCAATGAGAGACTCACATACAAATTCTCACAGGGTTTCTTCACTGAGTTTTCTAGACTCAAGGATAGAGAAAAGTAGGAATAGGGAAGTAGATTATACCTCTTGACTTTGCCTAATTCAACAGAAGCCATATCCTTTTCCTTATAAATGTCAGGTATTACCATAAAAACAAATTAGCATGATAAGATGTTTTCTAATAGAATGTGTGGGTTAGAATTTAATGCATTATTGATTTCTTTCCAAAAGGAGAGAGATGTTGAATTGTCGCTATTTTAGAAGAATTGCCCTTTGAAGATTGTCAGTTCTCAGCATGAAGCAAATGTTTAAGAAAAAAGCAAAAGCAGCTGCACTTATACTACATGAGATATGAGAAAATAAAATTATATATTTTAACCTCCATTTCTTAGTAGACATTTATGAAGCAAGTCTGTTTCTTACGTTTTGAAATAATAGTGGAAGAAAATAGGTCAAATTGTTGCAGCAGTTTATAATCATGACAAACTGACACATCTTGACTTGGTTCTTTGTTGAGAAGAAACAAACATTAAGAACATGCAGACTAAACCACCTGAAGTTTACCACAGATTGTTAAATCTCAGGTCATTAATTGCACAACTCTTTTTTTTTTCATAAAAGTATGATTAATATATAATATTAGTTTCAGATGTATAGCATAGCCATTCAAGACTTGTATAGTATGAACTTATCATAACAATATGTTATATGTCTAGTTAATATATGTCATTGTGCATAGTTACAAAACGTATTTTTCTTGTGATGAAAATTTTCAAGATCTCTCTTATCAACTTTCAAACATGCCACCATGGTACTAATTTATTATAGCCACCATGGTATCATACAACTCTGAAGTTCATTCTAGCCCTGTTATTTAAATAACCTCTGTTTCCCTTAATATAATTTTTCCAATCTTTTTCAAATTATCTTCTTAAATTACACTGCATCTTTATTATTTTCCCCTCTTCTCTTCCTCATTCTTCATTTCTATCTTCCCTCTCTCTCCACATATATCATTGTGGGTCTCCATGTGTACTTAATTGAGTTCTAAACTTTCATGGGACTGTACTAGAAGGAGCAAGAAACAACTTCACTTTGTATTTATTCATTGTAGTAATTTTATGATCGACTTCATGTGTGATCCATTAGATCAACTTCCGTGAAGAAGTATTTAAGAGTAACAATATCTTTTGAAAATAAACAAAAAACTTACAGGGAATAAGGTAACTTAGTGTGATGATATGATCTGAAAGATGTGATCTTATAGTTTTAAATCATATACAGTGTTGTCAACTTTTGTCACCTCAATTAAAAAAATAAGAATATAAAACATAAAATAAGATATAACCCACTTGGCAAATCACAAAGCTTTTGTGGATAAATATTTTTTTTATATCCTGTGAAATCTGATGATACTGGAAATGTTGAAACTAAGACCAGAAAATGTAATGTGAAGAAATGACATGAAATTACTGTAGAAAATTACTATTTTATTAATTTATTTAGTTTCAGACTTATGTTAAACAGTAATACGTTTTAACATCTCTGAAGGTTTTTCTATTTCTTTTAATTTTAAATATTTCATAATACAAAATATGTGTGTATGTGTGCATTTTTAAGGATTAGAAAATCAATGTGAATGTACCAACATTATACTTAAGGAACAGATGATTACATCATTTTTATGAATCCCTCCCCCAACACTGTAGACTTTCCTTTGTGTCACCTTAAGACCTAAACAAATTAATGATTTTGAATTTACTGTTTCTCAACTTTCTCATTCTCACTGTATCTTTCACATATACAAGTATATTGTTTCATTTTGTTTCCTTTAAATGTATATAGGTATACTATATATTCTTTTTCCTTTTAATTTAAACATTCATTAGTATTTTATATACATATGGAGTACATTTTATTTTTTTATTTTGAAGTATATAGATTATTCATTAAATTGTCATGTCAAACTATATGGGATTTTCAAATCTGTTCAATAGCTTTAACTTGCTAAATGTCTAATTTTTATAAAATTTAATATGCACTATATTTTAGTATACCATAGTCTTACTATTTTTAATACGGTATCATCAAATATGTCTTTAAGCATCACTTGAAACCTATAGTAGATAATGTTCATATATGAAATGACTTTTTCTTGCTCTATATAGCATAACTTAACATCTTCCTTTTGTTTCCTTTTCTCTCTCTTGTGGTAGAGAGCTGCTGTTGTAAATTGATGATATCTTAATGTACCCATTCAAATCACTAGTAAAAGTTTTGAAACAGATATGACTTCTATAATAAAATATGGCTGTATATACAACAACATCTTTGGAATATCTATAATAATCAGTAAGAATCATTAAGAACACTTTGGTTATGAGATGCAATGATGATCATTTTAAGTACTTCATTCTAAGATCCACATCAATCCATCCCATTTCAGTAGAAATGTTACCAAATAACTAAAAATGAGGAAAAAATGTCAAGTCTAAAACTTCTTTTGTAGTTGAAACAGGAAAGGGTACTTTACATATGCCTGTGAAACTAAGCATTATGACTTTATTTTTTGTAATATATGTAAATAAGTCAATATTTTGGAAGTGGATATTGAAATGTAATTCATCAATATAAAAAAATGAAATGGCTTGTGAAGAGAAGGTATTTTAGACTCATTTGGTCTTGTTCTAAGAGTAACATTTTAGGTAAGGTCATGAACCATAATCTGACTTAAAACTTGACTAAATAAACACTATTCATGTATAAGACTGTGGAAAGTATGTCTACAACTATGACAGGGAATATAAAGTGTTGATTCCTAGCACTTAGGATCTATACAAAACGAGAGCATTTTGTCAGTGTGTTCATAAGGGGGTAATTATGTCAATTAGAAAATAGGGAAGTTCCCCAGCTGTCTTCTAGATACCTTTGAAATAAGCAAAGAAACACTGTTCATCAGTGAACTTAGCTTCTTATGCCAAAGGCTTATGTACTAACATTGTCAAATTAATCCTATGAGAAAGCTCAAAAGGTGACTAAAACTCAGATGTAAAAGCATATTATTTCACAGAAATAGACAAGCTACAGAATAATTAATAAATAATTAATGACTAGGAAATCAAAGATTGACTTCATTTTTAGCACATATGTATTGAATGACCACTTGGTGCCTGAATTCATGCTAGACATGGAATACAGCAATGAACAATAGCAAGAGACCTTCCTCTAAAAAATGTAACTAGACAGTGGGCAGATGAAATTACAGTATGCTAACTGGTTGTAGCACTACAAAGATTAAAATATAGTAAGGAAATAAGGAATAGATGTGGGAGTTATATATGAGAAAAAATAATTGAAAACATTTGATTGTTGATGAAAAACTAATTTGCTAAATTCAAACTGGAAAGGAGGATTGTAAACTGTAGATAAGATGCTAAACACATACTAATCCTCTGCAGATAAGAATTCCAAAATTCTAATGATTTTAAAGATCAGTCTGACATAATTGAATATCTTTTTTCTGTGTGCATGAGTATATGAGAGAGGTATAAAGGTAACCTCTATGTATGCTAAATTTAAGAAAAAATGTATATATAATGAGGAAAATATCATTAAATTGAAGATAACCTGAAATATATAGACAGTTTACTAATTGTAAGTACAGTTAGTGAAACTAAACTAGCTCTAGATAGCATGATAGTTCTTATTTACAATGTATGTGCAATATGTACTATCTGCCGAGTGTTAAGTTCTTTGTCTTCAGTCTATTCTTTCTTTCTCCTTATCTTTCTGTCCCCCTTATTCATCAGTTATGCCTTTCCCTCTGTATATTTCTTTTGTTTTCTTTTCAGCAAACCTATTCATAGGATTCAGTTTATATTTTGAAAAATATTTCAGGAGTTTCCCATCAGTGCACAGCAAGTTCATTAAGGAAAATATGTTTGCATAGACACAGACAGGCATAGGCTGCATTTTGAAAGGGCATTTTTTTTTTAAGGAAAAAGAGGCATCGGCACAGACACAAATGGGCAGTCCTTAAAAAGCAAGAGCTGGTTTTGAAAGGGGCAGTTTTAAGAGAAAGATGCCCACATAGTTGAGGTAGGTAGTCTTAGGAGAAGATCTGTGTTTGCCAGAGCAAGGGATATTGCTATCTATTATCCTTTGGGGGGATCATCCCTCTGTGGAATTTTATCTATCACTTCTGAGGTCTGGTTGAGTTACTCTGTATTGGTGTTTCTTGATAATGATGGATAATTGTTCACATCTACACCTCTAGTTTCTGTCTTTGCTTACAGATCTTTGATAGCTAATTTAATGACTCATTGGTCATTTCTACCCCCCCCCCCCAGTTTCTGCCCTTCTGAAGCTTCCAGCTGAAATTTTCTATTGAGTTTCTATTACTATGGCAAAGGTACACTATGATCTTCCTTTTCCCGAGAGGAAGCTGAAGCTTAGAAAATTTAAGTCAGCTTCCCAGTGTAGCCTAACTAGCAAGAGTGTCTTATTCAAGAACACAGTTTAAAACATTTCCCTGTTCCTATAATTCAAAAAAGCTTGAAAGCAAAAGGATAAAATTATTCACTCAGAAGAAAAGTGTCCATTATACCTAGCTTTGGGAAATGTTGAAACAGTGGGGTATGTTCACAATGATTTCTAGAAGGGTGAGGTTATGTCAAATTATTAAATGAGAATTACACTTGGACAAAGTTACCAGTGGTATAGAAAGTTAATTGAAATTTACCTCAGATATGGAAGGATGTTGGGAATATACTTCCAGAGTTATTTTATGAACATTGATTAAAAAATTATACCAGCAGCTAAGGAATGAGTGTAATGTTGAAAACAGGAATGAAAAAAAGACAACATAAAATAAATACCAACACAAGGAAAATAGAATATCTTTTCTTTTGACTTATTATGAATATTGAATAAAATGTGAATATTAAAATAATTGATGAAAGAATACATGAATTGAACTTAATAAAAGCAAGACTATAAATACCACTTAATGTTAAGAAACACTGGGTGGTTAGATGAGACAGTACAAGTAATATATCTTAAAATACTAAGATTCTCATATTACAGACTGGTTTTTGATTTTTGACAAGTACAAGTAAACTATGTATAGTGTAAATAATAGAAATATTTATAATTTTAATTTGTATCCATTAAAGGTAGCAACAGCCAAAAATGCTTACTCTTAAGAGTAATAAATCAAAAGATATGATCTAAAATTATTTACTACTTATGACTATTCTTTTTTAATAACTAATTTGAGTAATACATAGTCTTGTAACTTTGAATACTTCAGCTTCTACATGATTTTGTGTTCTGCTAACATTTTTACTATAAATTGTAAATATTTTAAGGGAAATTTTGATTCCAAATATGATAAAAGAATTTCTAAACTAAAATATTATTGACAGATCATATTAATTTTTATTAGCATATTTAAATGAAATCAAGTGTATATACAATTGATAAAATTTTCTTTTCTTCTGTTGATAAGAAGCTTGCTTAATATTTTCTTTTTATTTCCTGAAATAGTTGAAGCCAAAGCAATATTTAATTCTCAAATTTTATCTAATAATTACGATTCTAAAAATTATTCTCTTGACCCTAATGGTATAATAAAAGTAAAGTAACTACCTAAACCTTTCTCTGAATATGCACACCATGTAGAATGTCTTATTAAGATCTTTGCAATTTAGGAGATAACATTTCGTTTTTATTTTTAAGAGACTAGGTCTTGCTGTGTTGCCCAGGATTGTCTCAAACCTGTGGACTCATGTGATTCCCAGCCTCAACATCCCAGGTAATAGGAGACAACTTTTTTTTTTTTTTTTTTTTTTTTTTTTTAACCAACGCAGGCGTTATTGGTAAAGTTCACATAGTGTTAAATGTAAAACACCTGAACCTGGAGCAAAGCATGAGTTCTGTGAAGATATGACAAAAGTTCAAGTCATATACTTTTTAATTTCAAAGATTTTTTTTTTCAAAATGATGAGACAGATTTTAATAATTGGTGCTTGTTATATAAGTAGAAATTTTTTTTTTAAATTATATTAATTTTTTCTAAATTCTTATGAATTCTTACATAAGCAACTATAGGTAAACGGTTACTGGGATGCCTTCCCTCCTTCATGCCCCACCCCCTTGTGTTTACTCAGTCGCCACTCTCATTGTTCTTTTTTGATTTATCTTGGGTTCATTGGTCCTTTGGTCTCTTTCTCTGTGGCTGTGTCCATTTGTCGGATGAGGGACTGTGTTCCAGGCCCATGGCACATTGTGCTTGATGGTTTGTAGTCCTTAGCTTTGTATTGGGCAGTCAGTCCATGTTCATTTGGGATCTATCAGTGTCTTCTAGTTGCGGCTCTAGTACGATCTCCTTGCCATCCCACTGTTTCTGTACCTCATTTCTCTGACCTCTGGCTTTGGGGATCCTTTCCCCCAGCCATTGTCAGTGAGGAGGTTTCTCGATGAAGGTGGGCATCCATGGATGGACCTTGCAGGTCACCTCCTCTCTATCCGCTTGCAGATTTGCTGTGGAGCCAATGCCCTGACTCTGCAGGCCTCCTCTCCCAAGGCTTGGGGATGGAGCCATGTTTCCTTGGGTGGCAAGTTCACATGGGGCTTTGATTCATCAACTTCTGGTGAAGACATAGTTGAAGGTCTGATAGATATTTACCATAGTTGTTCCTCCATTCCAGTGTCTACTATCTTTCTGAATGATCCTTGTTCTGTGTCCCACACACGTGTATGTGCAGGCTCTTTTCTGACCCCTCATCCATTCTATATCTCTGTGTGCAGTTTATGCTATTAGTTCTCCTGTGAGCTAAGAGGAGTGAGGGTGAAGCAGCAAAGGTGTCTTCCCCTTCCTCCTCTGCTATTCCTCGATCAAGGATGGATCCAGTCTTGCCCACACGCCCTTCAGGTCCAGGGGTCCCAGCCGGCCACTGCATCCCCCTTACCCGCCAGTTCAACAGCAGAGGGGCCCAGTGGGTTCTGTATGGTTGCTGAGTGGGTGCAGCCGCTGGCCTAGGTTCGCCAGCAGCTGCGGGTGCCTGCTGATCAGGGCAGGTGCAGATCATTCCAAGATTTTCTTAATGAAGTCACTTGGAAGACTCCTGGGAATCCCATGAAACTGGTCACTTGACATAATTATGTGCTACCTCAGCAGAATAGCTATAAACTAAGGATTTTGAAACATGATAATGTTTAAGTTTTCAGCACATTTATTAGATGTGGCTATGCAGCTGTTATGGGCATTTAAGGAACTGAGGAACATCCAAATCATAGCACTCTTTAAGGGAAGGAGTTATGAAGAGTCTGTGACTATAACAGTGGGTTGTTACAGCAATGTCCTTTTTCCATACCTCTTGCAAAGAAGGTAGTTAATGTTATAGGGCCTTTGAGATGAATGAATAGAAAGAATGATTTGTCCATTTTTAAACAATAAAATTACATCTCAAGATGTACCATTCATAATTAAGAGGTGATGTTGAAGGCCGGGCATGGTGGCTCGTGCTTGATCGCGGTTCGAGTCCTGCCTGGGGCCCGTAGCAAGACCTAGTTCCAAAAAAATAGCTGGGCGTGGTGGCGCACGTCTGTCATCCCAGCTACCTGGGAAGCTGAGGCTGGGGATTGCTTGAATCTGTGGTACCCCGGGCAACGAGAGCCTGCGGTTCCACGGACAAAAATAGCAAGACCTAGTCTCAAAAAAAAAAAAAAAAAAGAGGTGATGTTGAGGCAAACTAAAAATATCTGTTAATTATCAGTGCCTATCAGAGAAAGCTTATTGATTCTGGTTGTATACATAGAAAAGTTCAATCATTACAATCATTATTATTGGACTATAGGGGTTCACAGAGAGCTAGGTATATTGCAGTATATGTATACTCCTTCTTTTATAACATAAGATTTAAAAATTGCAGGATTTCCAGTTGGGAAAGATGTGAAGAAAATGCTATTTATATCACTATGCAAGTGATAAAAGTGAATTTAAGATTTACATATAAGATGATCTGAAGAAAACTAATTTAATGAATAATTTTATTTGGTATACATGTTTAGGATGTCAATCTGCTACAATAGACAGAAAATAGTTTAATTTGCAGGTTTTTTTATTAACTTAATTGTATTAAAATATTTTTATCATTATTCTAAGTAAAGCTTAGATGACAAAGCAGATGATCTAATGATAGGAAAAAACAAGAGAAAAGTGGAACAAATATAATCAGGTCTGTTGATAGATGAATATAAAGATTTATATTTACATTAAAAATGTCTGCAAAAATAAAGAATTTGCTAAATGGCAATGCAATGACTATAAGTCTATAATTTCCCCAATATAAGATATGGACCTTACATTCCTAAGCTGCCTTCAGGTAATAAAAGATAGTGATGACTTTTATAATAAAGCGACTGATAGTAATTAAAATTAAACATGCCTTATATATTTCTTCATTTCCCATTTAAACAACACTGTGTATTAGCAAATATTACAAGATCATCAAAGATTCCTCCTTGTCACCCCCATTCATGCTCACTTCACCCTTTAGAACAAATAAGTTCAATGGGCTTTTTTTCTTCCTATCAAGAGACTCTAAGGTGATTTGTGAATGGTTCAGAAAATGAAAGGGTATTCTTTATATCACAGTTAATTCCAAGACTTCCATTTGCAGTAAAGCAAGCACAAGTGATGCAATGGGAAAAGAATAGTAGGTTTTCTAAAATTATCCCATATGGACAAAAGGCAATGTTGACTTCTTGATATTTATCCAAGACAAGGCAATTATGTCAACCTACTTGACAAGGACTCAATACCATTTAGAGATTATAAATTGTGAAGACCATGTAGAATACGTTATATTAAAAATTTTGGGTCTCAGACATGTAAAGCACTATTTCTTACAAAGTACAGGTTGACATGAAATAATACTTTCTAATACACTGGGAATAATAGCTTAACTGACATCCTATCTATTGAGGAAATTAGGACATTCATTTTAGAAAAGAAAATGCTAGCTGTGATATGACAACATATTTTTTTCTATTCTAGGTTGGAAATCTTCTTTGAGAACTTTAAGTACTGGTATTGGCTCTTTAGTACAAAGTTTCCAGTGAGAAGTATGCAGGCAGTTTAGAGAAGTCACTTTTATGTAACTTTTCTCTCTCTCAGTGCTTTTACTATTTTTTCCTTGTTTTTAGTTCTCAGCAGCTCGATTATAGAGGGTTTTGGGGGTGTTTATGTCTGTTTGGCATTTCATTTGGGATTCCTGGTTCAGGATATTTGGTTTTTCTGCCAGATTGATAAGATTCCCAACTCTTATTTCTTAAAATTGTCTGCCTTTCTCTTCTCTTTCTGGAACCCTCATGAGATGGAGCTTATTTCTCAGTGGATTATTCCAAAGCACTCTTATATTGTTTTTGTTTGCTTGTTTCTCTTTGCTATTCTATTTGTATATTTTGACACTGTTGAATTCAGGCTTGCTGATTCTGCTCATTACTTTAATTTGTGTAGTAGTGAGGCCCTCCTACGTAGTTTTAATTCACTTACAAATTTTTTAGCACCATTTATCTTATTTGTAATAAGTTTATATTTTCTGTATGTTTACGATATTCTTATTATTTGTTGATCCATTTTCTCCCTTATTTTGACATTGTTATAACTATTATCTTAATCTCCTCATTAGACAAAGTGCACATTTCTACTTTGAGATGTCTCTATTTTTGCTCTAGTATTTGATATATTTTCCTTTTTTTTTGATTCTAGTTATTATGTGTTGCTATAAGGAGCTTCCTTTTGTGTCTAAAAAAGTTGACATTATACCATATATGCAGGTAGTTGAGTATAATCAAGTTTATAACCAAGACCTTAGATAATTCTTTTATTCATAGACTGAAGACTCTGGACCTGTTCAGATGCCCAGAGCACCTGTGTTGGTAAGCATCGGGCACTATCACAGACCAGACTGGGCTCATGCTGTGAAATGAGGAACACCTCATTTTACTACCTTATCTGTGCCCAGAAAACTGGAGACAGGATAGGCATGACTACTTCTGAAGAGAGATCAGCATCGACATCCCTCCAATGTTACCTAAGCAAACATTCCTTAAAGAGATAAAAATTAATTTGTGAGTGATTCCCTTGCCCCCGACTTTACCCAATAAAGTTAACCTGTTTACCAATTTTATTATACCCTCGACATTTTGCCTCCCTTTGAAATTCACCGTGAATTGTGCTCTGTTCTTTATAAATAACCCTTTATTTGCTTAATAAATCGTCATCTGGTTCATTACTTCCAGCAAATCCTTAGTTGCCATAGCTAATCCATCTTTCTCGTCCTTCCTTTCTTTGTACCCTGCATTCAGCTCTCAACCGGTAAGGGATGGTAGCTAGGAATGGGCAATAGACACTAAAATTTCACCTTCAGTGAGCATCAAGTGTTTAAGCTTCTTAAAGTGCTGAGTCTATCTGAGTTATATAGTAGGGATCTATAGTGATCCCTGCCCCAGACCAACTTTTTAGCCAAAAGTTGTGCAGCACAACCTCTAAGCTATGTTTGCACAGTAGATGTAGTGCCTGGAGAGGCTTGTAGTTGAGGCAGGATCACAGGTGAGGATTTATTATCTTTGCCTTCCTTACTCTGTGGTGCTTGTATCTGTTGTTAGGACTTGAGCGCATTGAATTCTGGTTAATGATGGTCCATCATTTAGTTGTTATCTGGCTTTGGCCCTGGTTATTAAGACAGGTGTTTTGCATAACATAGGTACCAGCTGCCAATGATGCCTTCCTCTGTAAAGTGACCCGTTCTTTTTAATTTTTTTGCTTTCTTCTCTAAGATAACCCATTCTAACTGAACCACCAGTCTAAACTTAACCATTTTATTTTGGGAGTCTGAGGTTCAAGTCTGTAATCACCATCTCACACAGACCCCATGGCAGAAGTCACCGAAACTGTCTACTGTCCTTTCTATAGTGGTTCAAGGCATTTATCCAGCTCATGGTGTCTTGTTGCTATCTGATTGTATAACATCTAAATATTCAGTTATCTATCTGCTATTCTGGTGTTTAGCTGAGGTTTCTATAGCCTCACACCTCTAATTCTTCAGTGGCCCACCATATTCCTGTATTCCCACCCTGTGAACTTTCTTCTCCAGTAAAGTCCCTAGGTTCTAAAGTCCAAAGTGAACATGGGTCTCCATCATCAACAGTAGAGAGGCTCTATACAGCAAGTGACTCTGCTTCTCCATGGAGCACTGCCCCAGTGTCACAACCAACAGACAAATGACAGGTTTTCCTACTCCTGTCCATCATGTCCTCCCTCTTGATTCATCTGATTGTCATCTCTTCATCACCCAGACAGGCATCATTGTCTTCTGTTTAGGTCTGACTTGGAGGATGTAGGATGTGAGCCTGTAGGAGTCTTTACTCTTCTCTGTCTTTTCAGAATCCCAAAATCTTTTTAGTACAAAATATCTTTAATATCTACAATTTGCAATCTGACTTCTAACTCCTAATCTCTAACTCCTCTCCTGATGATTCCCTCTCTCCCTCTGCTCCAGTTGCTGGCTTGCTTGCTGTTTTCTGAACTGAAACTATGTACTAGATAATAGCTGCTAGCTAAGTAGCTCTTCTTTTGAAATGGTTCTGAGTTTCTCAATTTTGGGGGATTCTGAAATCAAATGTCCGTCTATAGGAAACCTCTTAAATTGATTTTCAACATGAATTCCAAATTTCTCTTCCCATTTAGTATTCTTATTTCTCACCAATAACTGGTACATTCTATTTTTCTCTCTCTTTTTAAAAATTTGTTGACTTCCCCTAGAGAGAAGGTAAGCTCTGTAATATGGAAATTTTGTCTTTTTTGTTAATTGCTGTGTATCCTGCGCCTAAAATAGTTCATATTCATATATACTATTAAATATGCTATATAGATTATCTAAATTTTCACCTGTTGTCAATACAAAGCTATTCTGTCTTGGTAGTTTCATTTTAAGAAAGAGGCTGTTTTGTTTTGGATTTTTTATATTAATAATAAAAGATTAAGTTAAACAGATGGTACATTTGTAAACAGGCATTATATGAACAGCTGCTAAATTGAAATATATTGGACTTCACAATACTTTCAATATAATAAAAGCTTATGCAAAGATGTCTAATTCTATATTAATATCCATAAATTACAAATCACTTTAAATTTGTAGTTTTTTGCATTCTATTATTCAACAATAAAATGATAACTATGAGATAAAACAGCAGGAAAGAGTAAATAGAGCTTTTTCATTTGTTTTAAATGCTAACTTCTCAGAACTAAATGAGAACTGGAAACACTTGAACAGAGACAGTTAGAACAAAGAATTCCATAATTGACTTCAGAAAGCAGGTGTCTTTCCTGCATCCAAGCTGTTGGATGTTTTCTCTTTCTTTTTTTTAAATTTTTTCTCTTCCCTTTTTTCTAATACTACATTTAAGATATGCTGCAAATGCAGTTGCATCTACAGAACCTGAAATGTGTGGAGCAGTTGTTTATATATATATGTATATATGTAAAAATATATATAATATGTATATATGTACATTATATATATAATATGTATATATGTACATATATTTTAAATTAAAACTCTCCTTTCAAAAATTTTACTTCTGCTTTTCTCTTCTTTTTCTTCTTCTTCTTTTTTTTTTTTTTTGCTTCTTTCTGTATGTTTCACTTTCACATTCCTGATGAACCCATATCTCTCTGCTCTCAGCAGGGTCTTTGAAACACAAAGTGAAATTGCTTAGGAGGATGGATACATTAGGAGTAAGAAATGGCAGGCTGCCAAAAAACTGTTCCTGAATGACAGGTAGTTGACAGAAGGCTATAGACCTTTTATAGAAACAGACAGGAAGCCAGATTTCTGTTATCAAGTACACAAGAGGCTAGGAAGGTGGTCCAGAGTTTCAATTACTTCATTCTGTGTGGAGGTCACATTCTCAACTCTGAAGATTTACCTACCAGGCACCAAATTTTAGAAGGTTGTCACCAGTAGCATAAACCTCTTCATTCTAATTCAAACTTCCAGGGCCCTCGCTGCTAGCAACCCATTTTCTCCACTTCTAAGTTACCTTTGACTTGCTACCATAGATAAGCAACTGCTAGTGTAATATTGCACTGGGGATGTTTTTGCTTTTCTCTGGTGTGCAGGTAAGTGTATTGAGTCAATTTTGCTCTGTAGACTCCACAGAATCACTAGATAGTACATTTTCTTCTTCCAGGCATGTGGTACCAAAACCAGGGGATATCTTTCCACCTAGTTTTAACTGATAGTTCACTTATAGTGACCTGTAAAGTTTGTTTTCTGGAAATTCAATCATCTGAAAAAATAGTAAGCATACAATTAAATATATCTGAAAATCACATGTATATCAGAATATGTTATTTGCATAAAAATCTGTTAGAATGAGCAACTAAGAGGTTGGGCAATTTTCTCTTAAAGGTGATGTTTAAGTAGAGATGTTAGTTCTCACAATAGGTCATGCCCAGTTAGAAAATAACTCAGTAAGGCAAGGATTTACTTTATCCCTGCTCTAAACCTATTGCCTAAAATAGTACTGAAATGTGTTAATGATCAAAAATATTTATTGAAAGCAGTGGTGAATGATTTAATGTTTTTATCACCCCTCTCTTTTAAAGAGGGCAACAATTTTGTGATATATATTAAAATAGTTCTATTAAATGTGTTAATTATATAATTTATTTCTAAAAGTTTAACCCTGCCATCTGCGTATTTTGACTAATGGTATCATTCATTATCAAAAAAAGAAAATATTCTCTGTCACAGAATGGAAGTGAAAAAACCCTTTGCCCTTTCAGTTCAATTCATTTGATCTGGATTTCTTATCTGCCTATCAGGGGAATGACTTCTTTTGCACTTATGCAAAAGAACAAAATTTTTCTTCAGGGAATTTCATTTTCTCCTGAAAGGAAAGGGGACAGTGGATATCAAAAGTCAAATCAACCTTTCAGAACCTGCCTGTCAGATGTGTGGCTTACATGTAAAATATAAAAGCAAAGAATAATAGCAAAAAGACACTTGGGACCTTTTGAGATTAATAGATTTTAGAATCTTTCACCTCTAGATTAGTTGTTCAAATTGACCTAGTTCAGATTGGTCAAGGTGAAATGTCTTTGTTATTTATATTTAAAAATCAAATTTTGCTTCTAAGAAGCAGTGTTTAAAGGGATGAAGAATGAAAGATGAACAAGGTAATAAGTGGGTAATAGATGAGAATCAAGGTGATGTAACTTCAGTAACTTTTAAAATATGAATATTTTGATGGTTTTATATTCCTAATTAGCACATAAATCTAAACATGTCTTTATAGATAAATCATATTCATATTGTAAACATCATCCATGAAATAAATGTGGAATACTTTAAAACTGTTTCACTTTCTTTCTTAAAGTTGATACCCTGATACCCTAAGAGTTAGTTTGGACAACAAAATGATTATTTTCTTTGCTAAGTATAGAATTATATAATAATAGGATGGTATTTCTACTTTTCATAGCATAAATCCATCATTTCCTCTTTCTCTAATTTTTGGAAGAGTTTGACATGATATATTATCCATCTTTAAAGGTTTGTGAAACTTACTAAAGAAACTGTCTAAGCTTTTGCTTTGGTTATTTAGGAGGTTTGATTATTGTTTCAATTTCTTGCTTATGATTGGTCTATTCAGGTTTTCTATTTCTTCTTGGTTCAGGTTGGAAGATTGTCAATTGCTATGAATTTCTCCCATTTCATCAAAGGTATTGAATTTGCTGACATAGAAATCTTCATAGTAATCTTTCATGAGCCACTACATTTCTAAACTGTCTGTTGTAATTTCTTCTCTTTCAGTTCTTATTCAATTTATAAAAATTTTCTCCCTTCTTAGTAAACCTTGCTAAAGTTTTTTATCTTGAACTTTTTCTTTAGGAACCAACTTTTGGCTTCATTGATCTTTTGGACTGCCTTTTGATTTCTATTTTTATTCTGTACAAAGATACCAGTCCAAATTGTTTTACACAGGGATTTGCAATTTTTAAAGGTAATTTTTTTAAAAAAATTCAAATGTTAGTTAAAGTATTTGAGGGCATTGAAAAATAAATAATAAATATTCCCCCACCCCCTGTTATATTTCATATAACAGGTATGAGTGATACCAAAACCTGAAAAATGGTCAACCTCATATATGATGAGCAAAGTAGTAATCTGAATTATCTTGCTAAATATAAGTTTTACACTTAATAAATATAAGTTTCACACTTAATAAAAAATAAGTGTGATTTATTCTAGCTGCTCAATGTTAGTAAATCCATTACCATATCATATTTAATCTACCTAATAAGAAAAATTTAGATATAATTATCTTCTTACAAACTGAAAAGAAAGATGGATTTTTAATGTGAAAATATACAAAACAATGTGAGCTCAAAAGCTCACATTATACTTTGTTGAAATTACTAGATATTTATTAATAACTATAAAGAAGGATGATGTATGTTTTGAAACTGTTCAATATGCTCAGTAAAATAGGGAATGGAAAAAAATAAAGGGATAAAAGAAATGAACAAAGCTACACTTGTATTATCAGGTGGAACAAGATGACATTCTATTTTACTTATTTTTCTTTTTGACAAAATACTTCTTTTTATTTTTGACTTTACCTTTTCTATTAGTCTTGAGGAAATTGAAGGAAAAAAAAGATAAGTGAATCTCACATTTAAGGGATACACTTTATTGTGCTAGGAACCTTGCCCCTTTCTCTAGTATTGTGGCCACCCTGCATGATCACTGGGTTTGCTTGACATTATCAAGTCAACTTTACTCACTAGGTAGCATTAAGAAGCTGTTCATTTACTTTGTTTAGAATGACCAAATTATTCATAGATATTAAGCAAGTTAGAGATGTGTTAATATTCTGGCACTTCTGCACATTTTCTCATTTTTCATATATCCTATGTTTCTAATTTCATCTGTCATGTCATGAAGGTGACTGCCTTATCATTCTCTGGGAGACCTAATAAAGAAAAACATGGTGAGTAAACACAAGCATACTAAAAAAGTTTTAATTCTTTTTTAAATAAATAGGACCACAGCTCACCATTTGATCTTTTCTTTCTCTTTTCTGGACGTCTGTCATATTATCTATGAAATTATCCCCAGTCTCATACTGACACTGTTTATATGGGTTGAATGAAAATAGCTTTGACATCATGAAATAAAGTGCTCTATCTAAATGAAATGTATTATTTTTACAAAAATGAATTATTTTGGAAAATTGGGAACATAACCACTTAAGGGGTGGAACATAGCAGCTGTTAAACAGTACACTTATAGAACTACAGTACAATTTGGAAGAGGATGCCAGGATCTGCTGTCTAATTTTATTTTTCAAAATGAAATTACTGAAAGAATTTAGGTCTGCTGCACAGTGCAATTAACTAAATGGGAATTGGCCAGGGAACAAGGGTTAATAACCTCATCCCTTTCAGAGTCTTAGTTTTAATTTGATGTAAAAAATGAGTTGATTTACACATTACCAAAATGGAACACAGATTAATAATACTTAAATTAAATTTTCCAGTGACCCAATCCTCTGCCTTGTTCTTGGGACCCAAATTTGTTTCTATTTTTCCATAGGTAGAGCCTAAAATATTTATGCTATCTGGACTTAGACTGCTCAGATTATTAAAGCCAATAGCTCTATAAGTAATTGACAAATTATGAACTTGGAACATTGACATCAAAACTATCATATAAGAGAGAGGTTGTTATCTTTTTTAAAAATTTAGCTCAATGTATGTGACTTTCAGCAGAAATGTTATGTCTTCATTTCATCGTCCCAGTATGTTTCATCATTTTCAGTACACTGAAGAGATTAAGTATACTTCTCAAGTGTGAGAAGAAAACATTTCACTAGAAATCACTACATTAATCAGATTGATTGGGCTGAACACAATTTTTGTACATAGGAGAGCATTACTTTTATTATACAGAGAATAACTGTTAAATGTTATTCAGTTATTAAAGGCTTCAACCTGATATCATCTTACCCCCTTTTTATTGCCAATTCCCCCATGTAATCTAATTGTGAAAATAATTTTTAAAAATCTATTTTATACAGTAGCACAATTATCCCCATGATTGGTAGAAAATGAAAAGCAAAAACTAATATAACTTAGTAGAATTTATTTTCGAATAATAGAGGGTCCTACTTTCCAAGTTAGGGGGGGGAAGTTGTTAATAACATAATTTGACTAATTTTGTGAGTTTAGAAACCTAATTTAAATTGATCTGATAGGGTTTTCTCCTTTGCGTGTAATTCTATACATGGCATTCTATTAAATAGTTTATTAAAACTTACAGAAAGGGAACAAGAGGAAAGATGATGAATCACAATATTGGGGATGAAATCACTAATCCTCCATTCTTTTTTTGAGTACTGATCTAGTTATTCTCACAGCTGGACATGTGTTCTGAGCATGATATAATGTCTTTATTCCCTTATTCCATGGCAAATTTTGAAGGCTCAGCTGATGGGTGTACAATATAATAGTGCTTCCACCAACTTCTCTCCCTTACTGGTCTTAAAAATACCCCTGTAACTGGTACTGGACATGTAGGTTAAATGAGAAATTTTTAACATATATACACTGAGAGATGGACTTAATAGCTACTGTATAAATTCACTCACATTTACATTTATACTCCTGGTGATACAGGGTAGTAGTGTAGTTAAAAATTGTATTGAGGCCAAAATACCCTGGTGGGCAGTCTGAGAAAAAGACCCTCATGAGAGAAAATGGAAAGTGGGAAGAAAGGGCATATAAAAATGGAGAAGAGAGGAGAAAAAAGGAAAAAAGAAAAGAGATGAGAATGGCGAACTGAGAGAGCAGGCCCATGTGGTCTGCCATGGGAAGACTCCTGAAAGAGTGAACTGGAGGTGGCAAAGAGTCATGGTGGGAGAGTGGCCGGCAGCAAAGTAGCTAGTGTGGAGTCAAATGTCAAAATGGCAGACCGTGGGTGACCATGGACTGCTGAGGACAGGTCTGGTACATGTGGTCAGACACTGCTGAAGACAGGCCTGGTAAGGGAATTGCATGGAGTCGGAGAAAGTTGGTATATTTGGGAAAGCTGATTTAGATCAGTTTTTGTTGCAGCAGTTTGAAGAGCTTTGAAGTGGAGCGGCGCGGCACACTGGAGAAGACTCAAAGAGAAGATGCTGGAGAAAGACTAGACTTTGCAGAAGTGACTCCTCTTAGGTTTGAAGGGCCACACTATCAAGGGCATGTGTCTTTGGGACCTTTGGGACTGAAAATGGTGACTGGGGTAAGATTAACTGGTCACTTGTGGCATTGAGGACTTTTTGTTTTCATAGTTAATTTCACTTGTTAATCAAACCCCATTGTTTAAATTGTTCTGTGACTTTGGCAACTGGTGTGTGCACGGGTGATGCAGACCTGTGTCTTGTTGGTTAGAGTTAGGGTTAAAGGGGTTTTTGCCCCTTTTGACACAATTTCACTGGGATAGTAATACAAGTGAATTGTGTAACTAGGTTGAAATGTAAGAGCTGACAGTCATATAATTATAAATACATAAACAAGTAAACCAGATACATGTAAATAACTCTTTTTATGTTGAGTGCAATTGACTGTCTGTTTGGCCAGAAAATAATCACCATGCAAATAATGTTTCTAATATATGCCAAAAAGTATTTCAAGATTAAAATTAGGCTATTCATTTTAATTCATTTTGAAAAATTTATTATAAAATTCTATGCGTACTTTATCCATCTTGATAAATACATTTGTTCTGAGGAAAAGTAAAATCTTCAGTTTCCAGCATACTAGTAAATCTATCACAGTTGTAGTTAACAAGATCTGAAATATTGAGTGTTTTTATGTTCTTTATTTCATTATTCTGAAATGCATTTATTTCAATAAGAAATATCTGCTTTATTCTATGCAGGGAAAAATAAATGATTTCATTAGAAACACTACTCCCCTCAAAATTCTTTTTAGACATTTTATAAATCACATTTTGATACCCATAGTAAAATGTTGAGGAAAGAAGCCTAGGTACTTGTAAATGGAATGTTGGAGATTGAAAAAAAATTAAGTAATCAACCTTCTAGCCACTGATAATCTAATCAATAAGAGTTCAGCTTTTTACTTCCATTTAGTGATGCAAATCAAGCTAATGATTTTGACATTTTCAGGTAGGAAGTATTTTCTTTTTTTGAATATCTCATCTTAATTCAATTGACATATACAACTGGAATTAGTGAGGCAATTGATGAAAACAATACTTTAGGTTTTTTTGTAAGGGGAACAGGTTGCCCTTTTACATAAATGGAATAGTTAGTGCACTGTTAAAGTCCAATGAAGAATTCCTCCCAGTACACAATATCACAACTGAACTCCACACTTGAATGGAATTCTTCCTTAAAATATGCAAAATTAATAAGCATTCCAGAAGCCTGGAAAACGTGGGGTTCGTAGCATGAGGAAAGCAACTCTTTTTAACTCACTTGATAATCTGCAATTTAGCTTATATCACAAATCTGACAATTTTGCATGTATTGAAAGAATTTTGCAAACTTGCTCCTTTCTCTAAAATTGTCCACAGAGAACATCAGAAAAGCAATTGTTTCAACACTATCTTATTTTGTTATACTTCTTTTAACTGTTTATGTAGATAAATGAAGAGAGATGCAGATTTACTGTGAAATTAATGAGCTTAAGATTTAGGTTGTTTATACATATGAGCCACTGTGAGTGTTCGAGTTTATAGTACTCTAGGTAGAGAGTGGAAGATTGCATTTCTATGCAACTCTTTCTGGTAAAGTGCCAAAACACAGTTCAGAAGAATGTTATTTCAATTTTTGAGATGTCTGTTAATTTTTTTCACTTTCTAAAAATACATTTACTTTCATACTTAGCTTCCTATTTATAATTGATTATTTTTCATAAATGATCAACAATTTTCATAAGATTTTAATCTTTAGAAACCTGCATTTTCTTCCAGAAAAGTAAGTTTGGGTGTATGTCCTGCACTTATCACTGATTTATAAAATAGAGCCCCTGTATTACTAATCTACTGACATCAAATGTCACGTAACCTCAAATCTCAGTGGTTTACAATGATCTGCATTAATTTAACTCATGAGTCTGTAGAAGAGTGGTTTCATCCAAGTCTGGGATCAGTTGACTGAAAATTGAGCTATTACGGTTTTAGTTTGCATAACTGCATAGTCTTGGCTCCACTCTATATATCTGTGTCCTTTAGTTCGCTAGTCTGGGCATGTTTTGAAAGCAAGGCAGTGGGAAAGAGGTAAAAAAGAGGAAACATGTGCATCCCTAATTAGTCATTGACCAAATCAAATCATATGCATGACTTAACTTAGATTCAAGGGGTACAAAATCAGTGTGTAACTTTGGAAAAGGTTGCTATTGAAATTTTAGATTTCAAAATAATATGAAAGGAGGAAAATGGATGGGCAAGTAAATGAAATAAGATTGATAATAAGTTGAAGATTATTGGGAGTGTTTATCTTATTGTTCCCTCTATATTTGCAAACATTTTGGGGAGTTAAAGAGCCCTAATTTGCCACCCCTTTACTAAGAGCAAGGAGTTACTTTCAGCAATACTTTATTCTTTTCAGTATAGGGGTTCTATTCTTTTTATAAAACATATAATTATGGAGGGTGGGAGGAAATGGACAGTGGGAATTATGTAGTAAAATATTATTTAACTATATAAAAAAGAACAAATATCACTGTATGTTTTTAAATACAGATTTCTTTCTGGCTAATCTGCATACACATTTATGTATTTAACTGCTATTTTTTGAGTACCACCTATACAGTAATTGCATTTCTATGTTCTGACTTTATAGTGAGACTTGGACAAACTTCTGCTATTTAAAGTTTTTATGGTTGTATTAATTTTCTATATGCTGTCTTGGCAACTTAACAAGATTCTAATGTCTTACAACTGTGTGGATCAGAAATCTAACATGACTCAGGTTAAAATATTGGCAAGACTACATGCTTTTCTTAAAGAATTAGGCAGGAATCTGTTTACTTGCATTTTTCATCTGCTAGAGAACTAAAAAAAAAGCCTGCTGTTGGCTTTTGAATCATTTTCTCCACCTTCAAAGCTGCCAATTTGCCATTGTCTGTGCCTTTCTTCTACAGTCAGACAGGCCTCTGACTGATTAAAACTGAGAAAGGTTCTCCATGGTCTATGGTTCCCACGGTTAAATTGACCTACCTGGACATTCCAGGTCATTCTTTCCATTTTAAGATCCTTAACTTCCATCATATCTGGAATGTCCCTTTTGTCATATGAAGTAACATGTTTACAGGTCCCAGAATTTATTTAGACATTTTCAGAATATCATTATTTCACACTTCATGATATTTCAGCCATGGGAGAAAGAGAAGAAATATGTGACAAATTAAAAAAATAGAGAAGTTTTTGACACTGATATATACTATAAAACCCTTAAAGCAATGACACAGTAGACAGAAACTTGCCTTAGACAAAGACTCACTAAGATGTAATATTTAAGTTGAAACTTTTCTGACACTTAGAGATTACTTGCAAAATTTTGTAGGTAGATGACTTTTAGGGAAAGCAAAGCTTAATGAAAGTCCTGAAAGTGGGAAAACGGAATAATTGTGCTGAATCCTGGACAGCAAAGAGGAGAGTAGTATTTTATGACATAGAGAGTTATGACATAGTTCATTCATCTAGGTCTGATTTACCCATTTTGTGACAATCATGGGGAAAAAAGGGAGGCCAGTAAAGGGGCTTAAGCAGAGAAAATACATACTGTGATTTAAGTTTAGAAACAACATCTGGCTGTTTTGTAGATAAGAAAGTATAGTTGTCTATTCTTCACAACACCTTGACTATTACACGCTAAATTTGTAAATGCATATATTTCTCATAATAGTCAATAAAACATTTCTTCTCTTAGATTGATTAATACTAAGTTTTGAAAAGAACCAGCATAATACTTAGAATGGATACTGGAAAGATGAGTGAAGTTGATAAACTTTTAATTATTTTACGGAAATATTTTTCCTTGAATAGTAGTCTGATAACTTGGTATTAATCTCACAAGTTCAAATATTAATAAGAACAAAATATTCACATATATTTTAACAAATCCCAGCTAACAGTGTTTGAGGTTCATATCATATTTTAAAACTAAAGAAAATCAACCATATATTGCATCAAGATATTTAAAACCACTGTTATTATTTACATTTATGGGTAGAAAACCATTTTGTAAGGCCTGTTTCCTAAGTATAGACATAAAAAATTCATAAGTCTGGCAGGAGATGATTGAAAAAAGAAAAATCAGCAATGTATGACATTTTGATGAATGGGGGAGAATAATCCCTGTTTACAAAATGCATTGTGATAAACAGATAAACTTTTCTGCTGTCTCAATATATACTTACTATGTTTAAAGGGTAGATTGTGAAGAGTAATTTAAGAGGCAAAATTTGCACTCATTAGGAAATGGTAGCTAGAGTATTACCAACAATAACATTAAATAAGTAAATATGACTGCAGAAGACATACGTGAAGCCCTTTCCCTCGTTGCCTCTTCAGCCATACAAAGTTCCAGTGAAGGGTTTGTCAGCTGAGGGTTCTAAATATGCACATTTATCTATAGGTTAATGGGTTATATGGGTTAATATATACCCCTTCTATCTGGTCTCCATACAATCTATTAAATTTTTATTAAAGTTGAATTTAAATTTAGAGTTTACTTAACAAATGAAATTATAATAGAAGTTACATTTTAGTTTATTATTATTTTTCAGTACATATAATTTTGATCAATCATTATATATAATATCAGAGGATAAACCTAGAAAATCATTATGTATTAAAATGATGTACTTTACTATAATGTAAATCTGATTTTTAATATATGTGGAGTAATTATAGCTGAACTTTATAATCAATTACATACTCATAAATAAGGAAACCGTGAATGTAACTTGTGAAATAAAAAGAAAATCAATGCACATTTTAACTCCTCGATTTCATTTTATTTGGACAGTGTGACTGGTTATTTTCTAATAATTTGGCATTATTTTCCCTCCCTAACCCACACTGAAAACAATGGTTAACTCATAGCAAGTGAAGATTCTTTCTGAATGGCCTTGCAACATTATTACAATAAATCTATGGCTATGAGATGATGCTTTTCTATAAAACATCAACAGAATCAGTTATGGCATTTGCCTTTGGTAAATAAAGGTCTAACAAACCAAGACATTTTTCCTCACCCTGGACACTGATGAATAAATAAGAGGAAGCCACATTCAACAAGCTGCTTTTCTACCCCCCCCCCTTTTTAATCCTCTTGCCTTTCTGGGGAACAAGGGGAAGTAATAGAGCAATTAATCATGTGATATTCCCATCCTGACAGCACCAGCCTCTTCTGACTACATTTATTGCTGTACTGCCAGGTCTTTCTCTGTCACATTCTCTGGCTTGTCATAGCTTTCCCGATAGATCTCCACACTATCAATAATTTAGCACAGGCAGCATTCTACATCAACTCAAGAATGATTATTTAGGAAATAAATTAATAAACGAATACTCTGTTAAAACCAGGTAATAATGGAAATATCGGAAAGATTATATTCTGTCCTGTACCTTGCACAAAACTGGTAATATCATTTAAACATTTTTAGCCATAAAGCTTACTTACCTCAGTCTTATGACTTGTTAAGCAGATTTCTGAGGAGGCACAAATTGAACTTCTGATAAAAAAGGGTTCGGAAGTTTTAGTTTTGACAGACTTCAAGAGAACCAGAGCCACATTTTATTAGTCATTTTCCTGAATCTATGTTTCGGTGATTGAAACACTCTAAGGGGTCTTCCGGATATGACACAGCCACTTTTCACTAGGGAGATTTCAGGAGGCATCATACTCTGGATAAAATTGAAATTTGTTAAACAATTTCATAGACATTTGAATAGATCTTAATCTCCAGCTACTTTCCAATGTGTGGGAAAGTCATGATGAGACTGAGACTTTAGCAAGTAATTTTCTACCAGAGTTCATAGGAGAACACTGGGTTCTTTTAAGTTGCTGTATTCAAGTCTATCAGGGAGCAGACTGTTAAATGTTACTGTTGCTCCTTTCTACCACTGAATGTCAGGTGTCCCCGTGGAGAGTGTGTTGATTGTGAGGCTGATAGCAAGGCACTAGCCAGCAGTTGCTTTGCCCTAAAGAGCCTTGGCAGACAGTGGAGAGGCTGAGAAGTTCTCGGTCACATCCAGACCACAAGGGCAGATTTCTTAACACAGACTTGGCATCCTTGAGAGTCATATGACTACTTATGTTCTTCATCTCTAATTTTCTGGGAACTTGCAAAGAGCTTGGGATGACTGATTTCATTCAGTGGTCTTTTTCCCAGAGAAGAAAGACTAGGCTTTGGTGTGATGAGAGAATGTCTCGGTGTCCATTACAAAATAATGAAAAATTATGTTTATATTCTAGAATAACGAGGAGCTGGCTGATTTTGAAATGACTTTCACAATGCATAATAATCAATATTAGTAAACAATATGCATAAGTATACAAAGTGATTTTGCTATTTCCTCTTTGGGTTGGGTCATTAATGCTATTCCTAGCTTGTTTTTATGTTTGTTACACTGGCAATAGTGGTACTGCTTATAGCATCATGTACAACCTTCATGGAATTAAGTACAGGACCTCAAGTTCTTGCAAAATAAGAAGAAAAATTAAAATGAGTAATTTGTGTTCTCAGAGTTTCAAGTACAAGGATACCATATCTTTTTGAAAATATAGCTTTTTTAATAGCCCTGTTGAAATTCTCAGTGAAAAATAGTGAAATGACTAACTTTCTCACTATATTGATTGAAAGGTGTAGTTCCAGTGCAATGCTTTTGTTTCTTGTACTCTTTCTGTAACTACTTAGTTTATTTTTCTTTATTTTATGCAGTAAGTCATGTTTAACTGTTTTCCTGAAAAGAGCAAAAAAAATGTGATTGCTTTGATGGTACATGTTCAGGGACTTCAGTTTATTAGAGAAGCTTAATAAGAGACTTTCAAAGATTGTTCTCTATTTTCATTGTCTTCTTCAGTTCGCTCCTATTATTTTGACTGATAAAAAACACATTTTTGTGTAAAGAACTCTCAATCAATTCTCTGAGAGTCATCCTTTGAATCCCAAATTAATTTCTGTAGCAGCCTACTTAGCAATTCAATTTTATATTCATAATGACAGGATAGAAGCCATGTTCCCCCCCCCCCCCCGGATTTCTAATGTAGTCTTCTCCTAGTGTTACCCACTATAACAAATAAAATCATCCAGTAACACTATCCAGAACCTTTCATCAAATCACATATGAAGTTCTTCAGTAGGCACATGCATCTTGATTTAATGTCTTGCAGCTACTTGTCTGAGCTCAAGTCTCTGATTTCTTTGCTCAATACCTCAACATTCATCTTAATGGTTGCACTGTGTTATTTTTAACTCTATCCCAGTCCTTTATCCAAAAAACTGTCAGAGTGGTCTCAAATGTCAACAAAACTACATGATTCTGTCTATTAAGGCTTTTAAACCCAAACAAAATCTCTTCTCAACTTATTGACATTAACTTAGGATTTGATCTACTAGTTAAATTTATTCCCTGGCTTTCCTCCCCATGATCCCTTACTCTCAAACCCTTCCTTTCTGTTCTTTGAAAAGAAAACTGATTTATCATAAAACATCTTGTTTGTTTTGTCTAGAAGCATGTTCTTCAATGATATTAAGTTTTTCATCTTCCTTTAGCATCAGAGTAAAAGGCACTTTGTCAGCAAAGTCCCACTTCACACATCGTAAATGCCCCTCCCCTCTGTCCATCCTCACACTAGAACTTATCCTATCAACCTGAATCATAGCTGTTTGAATTTATGCTACCTTTGTGAACAGGAGTGTGTCCTTCTGCTAACCATGACCTCCTCAGTGACTACTTCTGTGACTTAATTATATATATAGGATAAGTAATAGAGAATGAATAGTTGTTGTTAAAATGTTTTCTTTCTTTAATATTATTATATTAATTGTAAACCTACATCTTGATCTTTTGTGCTATTCCTTCATTGATTTCCCTGTCCTTGCTGTATGTTTTTGTCCTGCTGTCAGCTTTTTAGTTGTGGTTTTTTCCTTAATCTTTTGTTTGTTTTTCCCTATATCCCATCTATAAGTGAGACCATCTGCTCATTTTCATTTTCTTTTTTTTTTTTCTGACTTACATTTGCTAGCATGATTTCATCTAGGTGCATCCATGTTATCACTAATGCATCAAATTTGTCATTTTTCACCACAGAATAATATTCCCCTGGGTAAATATACTACACTTTTGAATCCATTTGCCTATTTGGGAGCATCCATTGTTTTCAAATGTTAGCTATTATAAATATTGCTGCTATAAACATGTGAGTACAGGTGTCCTTTTGGATTAGTGTTTTGATGGCCTTTGGATAGATTCTGAGAACTGGGATTGCTAGATGAAATGGTAGTTCCATTTTCAGTAGATTGTGTCCTCTACACAGCTTTCCATAGTATCTAGACCAGTTTGCATTCTCACCAACAGTGTAAAAGTGTTCTTTTCTCTCCACATCCATGTCAACACTTATTGTTGTTTTGTTTGTTTGTTTGTTTTTTTGATATGGGTCATTCTTACTGGTGTGAAGTGGTATCTCATTGTGTTTTTGATTTGCATTTCCCTGACTATTAGTGATGTTGAGCATTTTTTCATATATCTGTTGGCCTTTTGTATTTCTTCTTTGGGTAGGTGTCTTTTTAGCTCATCTCATTTTTAATACAGAGCTTTTGCTTTAGTTTTATAAACTCTGTGAGTTCTTTGTGTATATTAGTATTAAACCCTTGTCAGTTGAGTGTAGAGCAAAACTTTTTTCACTTTCTGTTGGGTGTCTTTTTGTTTTGGCTATTGTCACTTGCTGTACAGAAGTTCTTTTGTTTGATGTAATCCCAATTGATTGTTTTCTTTCATATTCTTTGCATGTATAACGTGTCCTGAAAGATATTTTTGTTTTATAGGTCATGGAGTGTTTTGCCTATATTTTCTTCTATGTGTTTTATGATTTTGAGTCTTATATACAGGTCTTTTATCCACTTTGAGTTGGTTTTGTGTTTGGTTTAAGGGAATACTCTATATTCATTCTTTTGCAAGCAAAAATACAGTTTTTCCAGCACCATTTATTGAAGAGTCTGTCCTTGTTTCAATGTGTTTATTGCCCCTTTATCATAAATAAGTTGACCATACATGTATGGTTTTATTTGTGGGCATTCAATTCTGTCCCATTGATCTGTGTGTCTGTTTTGCTCCAGAACCATGTGGTCTTAATTATTATGGCTTTGTAGTACAATTTAAAGTCTGGGAGTGTAATACCTCCATTCTCTCTCCTCTTAGCCAGGAGAGCTTTCGCTATTCAAGGTTTTTCATTGTTTCAAATGAATTTTAGTAACATATTTTCAATTTTTTTGAAGAATGAAGTTGGTGTTTTTATAATTGCATTGAATCTGTAGATTGCTTTTGGTAGAATGGTCATTTTCTGTATGTTAATTCTTCCAATCCATGAGGAGGATTTGTCTTTCCATTCTTTGTGCCCTCTTCTTATTTCTTAAAACAATATTTATAATTTTCTTTGTATAAGTTTTTCATTCTTTGTCAAACTTTTTTCCAGTTATTTAATTTTTGTTGGTACAATTGTGAATGTGGTAAATTTTGCTTTCTCTCTTCTTCAGACTGATATTTTGCATATGGAAAGGCTACTGACTTTTTTTTAATAATTATTTTTTTATTTATATGTAAATTTCACATCTTTGCAATCCCAGGGATTTGCCCTCCCCTTGCCCCCTCCCCCTTTCCCTTCTGTCCATTGTTGTGTGCTTCAGTTTGGTGCTCAGCCTGTTTTGTCTTTTCCTCATGACTTTTATTTATTTATTTATTTTTCTTCAATATGTCCCATATATTAGTGAGACCATTTGACTTCTGTCTTTCTCTTTTTGACTTGTTTCTGCTAGTATGATTTCTTCTAATTACATCCATGTTGTCAAGAAGTCGTCTAATTTGTCATTCTTAATTGATGAGTAGTATTCCATTGTGTATAAATACCACATTTTTTTCAACCAGTCGTCTGTTTTGGGACACTTGGGTTGCTTCCATGTCCTTGCAATTATAAATAGTGCTGCGGTAAACATTCAGGCACAGATGTCCCTTTGTACCCACATTGAGGTCTCTTTGGGGTAGATTCCCAAGAGAGCAATTGCTGGGTCAAATGGTAGATCCATTTTCATTAATTTGAGGGTCCTCCACACACCTTTCCATAGAGGTTGGACCAGTTTACACTCCCACCAGCAATGTAAGAGTGTTCCTTTCTCTCCACATCCTCGCCAGCACTTGTTATTACTTGTTCTTTGAATGTGGGCCATTCTTACTTGTGTAAGATGGTATCTCTTTTGTGCATTGATTTTGTAGTCTGCTGCCTTACTCACTTATATATAATACTCACTTATTATTTTCATTGGTTTACTGTAGAATTCTTAGGAATCTCTATACATATTATCATATCGTCTGCAAACAGTGATAGTTTTACTTCTTTCCTCATTTTGGATCCCATATATGTTCTTTTCTTGCCTAATTGCTCTAAGTAGGATTTCTAGAACTATATTGAAACAAAAGCAATAAACCACTAATCAGGTTCACATAGCAAAGAGGAGAGAAAATTCAAATAAATAGAATAATAAATAAAAGAGGGGACATTACAATAGACAAAGCAGAAATACTGAAGATAATTAGAGATTACTATGATCATCTATATGCACACAAGTTCAACATCTTTGATGAGATGAACAAATTTCTGAAGCATACCTTCAACCAAAATTGATAAAGATGACAAAGAAAGCCAAAATAAAACAATCTCAAGAGGTGAAATTGGAATACTAATAAAACCCCTGCCCCCAAACAAAATCCATCTGGACCAGATGGATTTACAAATGAGTTTTATCAATGTTCAGAGATGAACTGGTGCCTATCAAACAAAAGCTATTTAAATCAACAGAGAAAAAAAGAATACTACCAAATACAGTCTGTGAAACCAGCATTGTACTACTACTACCAAAACCAAATGAAGATAACATAAAGGAAACTACAGATCAATTTCTATAATGAACACAGATGCAAAAATTTTCAATAAAATCCTAGCAAATACAATCCACCAATGCATTGAAAAGATAATACACTATTACCAATTGGGATTTATCCCAGGGAAAGAAGGATGGTTCAACACCAAAAATTAGTTAATGTAATCCAACACAACAACAAAAAGAAAAATAAAATCCACACGATCATATCAATAGAAGCTGAGAAAGCATTTGACAAAGTTCAACATCCATTTATGTGAAGGTTCTCAAAATTCTGGGGATAGAATGAATGTACCTTGACATATTAAAAGCAATATACGACAAACCCACAGTCAATATTATTCTAAATGGAGAAAAACTGAAATCGTTCCCTTTGTATCTAGTAACCAGGCAAGGCTGTAAATTCTCACCACAGTTTTTTAGGGAGGTTTTTTTTTTAAATTTATTTTTTATTGTTTGCACATATATATCTATATACATACATACAGATATATATGTATAGATGTATATATATATTGCATCCATTTTTTTAAGGAGTGTTTTAATGACTACTTCTATTTACTGCTTGTAATTGGATTAAGTCCTCTGTTTTCTCTTTGTTCAACTTTGGGTGACTGTACAGTTCTAAGAATTTGTCCATCTCATCCAGGCTGTTGTATTTGCTTGCATAGAAATGCTCATAGTAGTCTTTAATTATACTTCAGATTGTAAGTTGCAACATTTCCTCTTTCGTTATTACCCTACTTATTTGCTTTTTCTCCCTTCTTCATGAACCTTGCTAGGGGTTTATCAATTTTTTTTCAAAGAGCCAGATTTTTGTTTTGTTGATCATCTACATTATCTTTTTTGTTTCTATTTCACCTATTTCTGTTTTTATTTTTGTTATTTCCCATCTTCTAGTGGGTTTTGGATTTTTTGTTGTTATTGCTGCTCTTTTTCTAGTTCATCAAGTTGAGATCTTTTTGGGTTATTTCTTGCTTTTTGATATGGCCTTGTATTGCTATCTGCTTTCCTTTTAATACTGTTTTTGATGAGTCTCATATATTCTGGAACATTGTGTCATCTTTGTCATTAGTTTCAGTATATGTTTTAATTTCTTCTTTGATTTCCTGGTTTACCCAGTGGTCTCTCAGTAGAATGCTGTCAATCTTCATGTAGTGGGAGTTTGCCTTGCTTTCTTTTCATTGTTGATTTCTAGTTTAATGCCTTCATGATCAAAGAAAATAGTTGATATTATTTTAATTTGCATATTTACTAATGCTTGTCTCATGGCCTAGTATACCATTGTTTTTGAAGAATGAGCCATGTGCATTTGAAAAAAAACAAGTGTATTCTTTTATTGTGGGTTTAGTGTTCCATCGATATATATTAGGTTCATGTGGTCTTGATATCCCTGTATAGTTTTTGTGTCCTTGTGCAGTTTTTGTCTTGTTGATCTGTCTTTTGGTGAGAGTGCAGTGTTAGTTGCTTGCCACATATGGTATTTACACTGATGTCTGCTTTCAGTGTTGCCAGTAATTTTCTGATGAAATTTGGTGCTCCCTCATTGTGTGACTATATGTTAGTTATTTTTATGTTTTTCTGGTATATCAATTTCTTTATCATTCAGTAATATTCTTCCTTATGTTTTATTACTTCATCACTTTTTTTAATGGTTCTTGTATTGACTGGCATGGTTATTGTACCAGGTCCTGTATGATTCTGTCTCGTACTTGAACTGCTTGGTTAAGTCCATGGCTGTTGTCTGTTGTGGTGATTGATGTTTCCTTGCAATCTAAGGAGGCAATAGGCTGCTGTGTTTGCTGGTGGAACTTTCTTCTTCTACCTGTGCTTCTTTTCCTCAGACTATGGAGCAAAGACCCTTCTCTTGAGGGTTGTTGGGGATTGTTATTCTTGGCTGACTTGCTGGAGTTTAAGCATGCTAGCTTCTTTTTTTCCTTGTGGGGTGTACTACCCCTGGCATCCTTCCTGTAGTGTCCTATCACTGGCATGCAGGTCAGGGGACCCGGCGCATGGATATGGTGTTGCTACTTGCAGTTGCTAATTCCCTCTTCACTTGGGATGCAGGATGCAGGATCTGGCGATCTCACTTCAGTGTCAGTTGCTGAGCTGTGCAGCTCAAAGGGGTCAGGCATGCAAAAATTGTACATCATCCACTTAATATTTCCATATGATTAGTTTATACTGTTAATGATTCTTTTCAGTATAAAAATAGATCGCTAATAGAGTATTTCAAAGAAATTGGAAAAGAAGTAAGTGTAAAGCTTAGTAAATGTGACTTCATGGCCTGAATCATAATTAATATTTCACTTTTTCCACATATATAAAATGATTTAAATATTTCCTTGATTATATAATCTTCATAAGTAATCACTATCTTCTTGCTGCTTTTTATCATCTGATTTTTGTTGTATGACTTTCATATGGTACATTATAATTTCAGAGCTTATATCTTCCATAGCTAAACATATACATGTACCAGTTTGTTGTCAATCAGAGCACTGCAGTCTTTCTTAAATAATTCTTTGTGGAGAAAGGAGAAATAGAAACAAATCAATTATAAAGTTTGTAAGAGAAGTCATGATGTTTATAATAAAGCCAAAAAAAGGAAAGAGCTGTCATGGAAAAGTTATTGAGTGAAAAATCATGCATCAAAGACTGTTTCACATGCAGTTGAACCCAAACATAAGGCTAAGACCTCAAGAAGCCAGAACAAGAGCACTTGATTTCCCCAGAGATGAAAGAAAATAGATACCTTGATGTCTACTGTGCTTAAAGGAACACAGATGAATTAAGAGCTAATGAAGAGGAAAATAAAGGGCAAAAACCTGAACTTACTGACAATTTGAATTTAATAAATTATATTTTGTAAATCACTTAACTATAACATGTCAACCCAATCATTAATTCAGTGTGCTTTTTCCATGAAACTCTTTGTACTGTCATATATGTATGAAAGTCAAATAAATGGTGATAAGAGGAATGGTGTGAAGGAGAGTTAAAAAGGAGGGAAGGAGTTAGGCAGAGAGGTGCTCAAAATCATGTTTCTGATTGTTCGAAATATTCCTGAAAATAATTTCTAAAAAGTGTCTGTTTGCAGAAATGATATAAAATCGAAGTACTCTAATTCCACATATACCTCTGAAGAATGGACTTAAACTGACAGGACTACTTCCTCACAGTAGACTTCTATTGTTTATTTTCAGTTAGTCAATTTTATTTCAAGTTATCGTCCCTTAACAATTGCTGGTAATCTTTTACATTTGTTATTCATCATGTCTTCTTCTTCTTCTTCTTTTTTTTTTTTTTTGGCATGGTTATGTTTTTATTATTATTCTTCGTTTTTGATATATATATCAAAATATATATATATATTTTGAAATATATATATTTCAAAAATATATATATATTTCAAAATATATATATATTTCAAAAAATATATATATTTCAAAAATATATATATATTTGAAATATATATATATTTATATATATTTATATTTATATATATATTATATATATTATATATTTATATATATATAAATATATACATATATATATATTTCACATCAGTGATTGTAATCCCCAGGGATCATCCACTATCTCTCCTTTTCACCTTCCTGGCTGCTCCAGCTGGTGTTCCCCCCCCCCACGCCACTGTTTACTTTTGTTTGGTTGTCCGTATATTAGTGAAACCATTTGGTTTCCATCTTTTTCCCTCTGACTTGTTTATGCCAATATGATTTCTTCTAGGTACATACATGTTACCACAAATTTATCCAATTTTTCATTTTTAATTGATGAGTAATATTCCATTGTGTATATATGCCACATCTTTTCCATCCATTCATCTGTTCTGGGACATTTGGGTGGTGTCCATGTCCTTGCAATTATAAATAGTGCTACAATAAACACCCGAGCACAGATGTCCCTTTGTACAAGCATTGAGGTCTCCTTTGGGTAGATTCCTAAGAGAATCTTGAGAATTGCTGCAATTACTGGGTCAAATGGTAGTTACATTTTCATTAGTTTGAGGGTAATCCACACAGCTTTCCATAGTGGCTGAACCAGTTTACATTTCCACCAACAATGTAATAACGTTCCTTTCTCTCCACAACCACAACAGCACTTGTTGTTGCCTGTTTTTTGAATGTGGGTCATTCTTACTAGTGTAAGGTGGTATCTCACTGTGGTTTTGATTTGCATTTCTCTGATTGCTAGTGATGTTGAGCATTTTTTTCATGTGCCTGTTAGCCATTTGTATTTCCTCTTTGGAGAAGTGTCTTTTTAGTTCTCTCCTTCTTTTCACTGGATTTTTTTCTTTTATCTTGCTGTGTGAGTTTTTTGTGTATTTTTGTTTATCAGACCCTTATCACTCATATGGAGGGCAAAAATTTTTTCCCACTCAGTTGGGTTTCTTGTTGTTTTCTCTGTTGTCTCTTTTACTGTACAGAAGCTTTTTAGTTTGATGTAGTCCCATCTGTTCATGTTTTCCTTTATTTTTTTACCTGCTATAGATGTGTCCAGAAATGGATTTCTCTTCATGCCTTCTGATCTGAGTAAATATCCAATTTTTAAATGTTACACTCTTGAAATTTATATTTTGTTCTTGATTTTCTTTTTAGTACCTTAATTTTCAGTACCTTAATTTTTCCTCCAGGACTCAATGAAAGACCCACTTCTTATCTTGAATTCTTCTAAAAGGAGTTTATCCTTTTAAATAGTGACTTGCTGGTATTTTCCATATTTGGGAATCTCTAGGTGTTTTTCCACTTTAAAAAATAGCTCATATTAGTTACAAGAATCTTTTCCACTTAGTGTCATTTTTTTTTTAAGAAAAATCACCTTGTCTTCTTTAATTTTTGCATCTTTTTCTTGGTCAAACTCTATCTTGAATATGCTTTTTAGTTGTGGAATGTTTTGCTCTATTTCAAAATAATCAAAAGTTTATGTTTCATTGTGATCATGAAAGTGGAGGGGGCTCATTAGAAAATAATAAACAGGAAAAAAGTGGGATGTCACTTGAAATTGGAGAGTAGAGAAGGAGAGCAAACTTATGTGGATATGTGTTATATGTATCCAGCTCTTTTAAATAAGTAGCATTCCTTTTCTTCCTAAGAATTATAATGGTTACAAAAGTAAATGAACGGATGTACCATAAGTTAACAAACTCCTGTGGAAATACAGCTTACATGTCATTTTTTAAATATATTATCAACATTGCTTCAGTGAAAAATTATAGGCACATATTGTAGATTACTTTTAATTGTTTGCTTTTTAAAAGCATTTGAGGTGAATTTAATGAAATAAATTCAATGAAATAAAACTAGATCATTAGGGAATGCTTTATTCTGCCTTTTGCACCATAATGCCATTATGGACTCAGTATTGTCTACACAGAGACATGATAAAAAGATGTGTAATTCTTTACTCAGGTCATAATAATGTTCATGTATCCATGTATGTCTAGGTATGTGTATAAAGATTCTGTTTTATGTGGTTATCATCATAACTTAAGGCTATTAGGTACAACTGTTGTGGCATATCAGACAATATTGTAACATTTTTACAGTGTTATTATAGATATGCAAATGAAATAATACAGTAACAACATACCCAACGTCAGATTTATTAAATTGTATTATCATATTTCTATGTTTTCACAATTAAGACTGTAGAAATGAAATCAACTATTAATATAAGAATAACTTTTGATCTTAGTTTCTCAGAAAGGAAGCAGAATCTGCTGCACTCCTGCATTATAGAAAGTCAAATCAATTTTCTTTCTGAACATGAAAACTATATTACAGAAAAATAGTAAAAAAATAGCAGACATATCAGGAAAAAAGAAAATTTGCAGATAGGGAATTGTGTTGTAAACAAAGTAGTTAATAGTATGATTTTAACTTGAGACCCTGACTTTGTTTTGTAACACTAACCAGGGGCCATTATTTCTCTTGGTGTTGCACTCATTCATCATTCATTCATTCATTCATTCATTCATTCATTCATTCATTCATTCATTCATTCATTCATTTATTGAGACTAGGTCTCACTATTCTTGCCCATGCAACTGCAGGCTCACGTTGTCCGTGGTATGATGGACTCAAGCAATCCCCAGCCTCAGCTTCCCAGGTAGCTAGGATTACAGGTGCGCACCACGATGCCCAGCTATTTTGGGGGACTAGGTCTTGCTGTTTTTCCCTGGGCTGGACTCTAACCACGATCCCCAGACGCTGCCATGGCTTCATAAGTTGTAACTTACAGGCACACACCACCGTGAGCATTTATTTTTAAAGTGTAACAAAATTGAAAATATATTAAATTTATTTCTTTAATTTAATATCTGCTACTTTATGTAACTTCATTTAACACAATGATGACTGTCAATGCCATGTGGTAGTGAGAAAACAGCTTGATTGTTCATCTAGCAAGTAAAACTGACTTTAGGTCCTGTTCTAATGCACCATGATATAGAAATAATATTGAGATATTCCCTGAAAACTTGGACATGGGTAAATAAAACTTGTTTTCCATAAATGGAATTGACCAAATGGAACATATTAGCAGCAATTATTAATTATCTAGGAATACCTTTTTTAAATAATTAGCCTGTAAGTAACTGACAAATAAATGCTTGATAAATGAATTTACAAAGCTGTTGAATGAAACAATGGTCTTGACAAGGTCTTCACAATGAGAGATATGACATCAACTTCCTCTTCTGAATTATCACTTGATAAGTATCTATTACAATATATCAAATTACAGTGTACCAATTATAATATACCAGATAATGGCTTTATCATTAATTAATTTCCCACATCAGGAAAAAAGGTAACTTCTTGAGTGGTATAAGCAACTCCATACTGAAATGGGCTATGACTCTTTTCTTGTTAATGAAAGCCAATTAATTGCTATCAGTTAATTTAATTATATTGAATTTTGCCTATAGCTTCTAGACCTAGCAAGGTATTGGTAGTCTTTAAATGAAGTAATTTTGAGATCAATCAGCATGTATTTTTCTACTATATGCTAAATATATTTTTTAACATCAAAATTTGGTTTCTAAAAAAATGACTAAACTCAGGTGATAAATGATAGTGTTAAAGTACTCTATGAGGTTTTTTAAAAAAAGAACAGTAACTGTAAAACAGATGAAAAAAATAATAGATCAATTTGTACCAAGAAAAACATTTATTAGCATGATAAGCAGCTTTTTTCTCATCTGTTTATTGTGATTTAAACAAAACCATGCTTTAATTACTGAGGGTCTTTATCATCCATGTTCAATCCAATTGTCTGACAAATCATTCTGTTAAATAAAATGAAAAGATACGATGGGATACAGACAACCTTTAAGAGTCATTAAGTTGCAGTCACATTTAATATAGAGAGATATAAATGTAGACAGGTTTTATTTATTTTTTATAGTTTTCAAGACTGAAGGGAGTCCTACTCAAGAGGAAATAAAAATAATTTTAAAATTCTTAAAATAGAGATGTATAGTAAATGTACTTCTGACCTTTCTCTCTCTGAATTCCAAAGCCTATCATTAACCACTGCTTCCACAGCTCACTTTAAAAACTTGTTTTAGTGTATACATTCAGGGAAATTCTCTACAACCCTCAAATCTTTACCTGACAATAGAAGAATGGAGATAGAAAATGACAGGTGTGACTTTTGTGTATCCAATTCTTCATTTGACTTTTGTTCCATAATACAAACCTACAATATTTCCTTGCCTTTAGAGAAGATATTTATCTCAACATAAGGTATGCAAGACTTTGATTTGTATTGGGTTTTCTACTCCAAATCCTTTAGCCCCATCTAGTCTCAAATTCTTTGCTTCTAGAAGGATTGCACTCCTAAAAATAAAATATAATCTGGGTAAACAACAGTTAAGAAAGAAGATAAAACTTCCATCCATGTTAAGATTATACTTTTCTGATCTGAGCAGGGACAGTATATTTTTAACAGCTTTAAAAACAAACAAACAAAAAAACCCCTATTTTGTTATGCAACCCTCTCCTCTTCCAAAATGCTAGGAAAGCTTTTTAGGAACAATCATTGACATATTTCTTCTTCAAAGAGTGCTCCCTCTATGATTGTTATTTAACTGCAAACGCTTTTGGAGGGTTATAAGTAAGTGGACATGGACATGGTCTCTCACTTTAAGATTATTTATAGAGAAACTTAAAATAAGGAAGGATTAGAGAAGTTTTCCAAGGTCAGAGGAAACTCTGGGAGCAGTTGTTCTGTTGGCAAGAATTAGGAATATATTCACAAACTTAAGATATTTCTGAGTTCTAAGAACCGAGAGATGACAGTTCTTATGAAATGACAGACAGAATGACCAGATTCAGTGAATAGCATAAAAAATATGTTATTACATTTTCTCTCCATCTTCTTGAACAACTTGTTAGGGTGAAGAAGTGTTTATAATTTTTTTTTTGGTTCCTGATTCTTTGTAGTGTCTCTGATTTACACTCTACATCTTCTCCAGAAGTTAGTAATCTCTATTCATATTTTACAAAGGAAGTAAAAACCCCAATTTTTTTTTTTTTTTTTTTTTAGGTAATGCTGGCTTACAAGACTGCATGATTCGGAGATAGAAGATCACAAATCATCAGATGAAGTTTCCCAAACCACACTTATCAGTAAGCCACCTATGTTCTCCCACCATAGTCCATTTGGCACCTTTGGTCTTCTTCCTTCCCCCTTTCCATTGATAGGCTCATTATTGCAGACTTCTAGCCTTTGTTTTTGGTTTGGTTTCGTCTCACTCTGTGTTGCTTTTTTTCCCCCCCTCTGTATTCCACATATAAGCAAAATCACCCAGTATTTGTTTTCTCCATCTGGCTTATTTAGTTTACCTTAATCATCTCCAGTCCTATCTATGTTGTCATAAATGGCAAGTATGTTTTTGGTTTTTTTTTTTTTTTTTTTTTTTTTTTTTTTTTTTTTTTTTTTTTTTTTTTTTTTTTTTTTTTTTTTTTTTTTTTTTTTTTTTTTTTTTTTTTTTTTTTTTTTTTTTTTTTTTTTTTTTTTTTTTTGGTTTTCTTTCTTTTTTTCTTTTGAGTAGTATTCAATTGTGTATCTATTTTACATCTTTTAATATACTGCCTTTGGACATTTAAGTTGCTTGCATAACTTGACTTATTATATTTATGGATGTGGTGGTAACATATACATATGTGTTTATATGTATATACATATATCCCTTCAGATGTATATGTATATATATACCTATATGTAAATATATATATATGTATACATAGCCTTTCAAATTAATGTTTTTGCATTCTTTTAGTCGATAATGATTAGACTGGATCTTTTTTTAATAATTTGAGAACCCACTTGTCTTTAAACTATCAAGCACCTAAGTCTCACTAATGTAAGACTCATGATCAAAATCAGATCTTACACTTCCAAAACCTATCTTTCCAAAAATCATATTTCTACCTAAATCAGAACATTCAGGATGTGATTATTGTAGTTATTTCTAAAGTGCCATGGAGTTAATGGTCATAAAAGCTCAGAAAGCATAGGGTCTGTACAATTTTCCTTTTTACTTTCCTTATACATCAAAAGCTCACTGCAAAATGTAAATATAATTGCATTATGTTAGTTTCTTTTGCCATACCCCATATTTTTATCATATTATAAATATGAATGCATAACCAAGTAATTAAAAACTGAAAGATTGCTAGAACCCAAAAGGTCATTCATATAAAACCCTAATTATAGCATATTCCTGCCTTCACAAAATGCATTCTCTTTAATTATTGTTAGTGTAAACACTTTATTTTCCTTTTTTAGATTTACCATATAATCATTAATTATAAATATACAAATCAAGTTTTCATTGTGAAAAATTTTATGGGATCATTCATCAGATACTCTCTCATATATGTTCTATTCACTAATCATATTTGTAAATGTTATCCATGTTATATGTAGGTCCATTTCCTTTATTTTATTGATATTTGTTTTTCTGTTACAAACCACAATTCCTTAATTCCTTTCAACTTTTTAAGGTATTTGATACATTCTTCTCTTGAAAGACTATGGATTATGTCTACTCTTAGTGTTGAAAATGCTATTATGAATATTTCTTTTCTGACTTTTTTATTGTAGTAACCCTGGTGTACAACACTGTATATACTTTAGAAACATAAATTTGCATTTTCTAATTTTTGTGTGTGTATATATGTACAGAGATACACATGCATGTACATATATATTTTATGTATACGTATATGTGCATGTGTACATATGTACACATATATATGTGTATGTTACCACTGTATCCAGAAATAAAGCTCTCATAATCTTCTCCTATGTGTGAAAGGTCTATGGGCTTAGTAGCTTTAGCACTAACAGCAAAATTGTTGTGAGATGACAATTTATGCCCTTTCAGAGATATGTTTAAGGGTTAGACTTCCAATTCAAGAAATGCTTAGAGAAGCAGAAAGTTCCGGGGAAAATTTAAGGAATTGCATTTTCTATTTCATTTTTTAAAACCCTTTTATAGTTTTATCATTCATTTTTTTGATGGTTCTCTTTGCTGAATAGGAGATCTTAGCTTGATACAGTCCCATTATGTTTGCTTTTGTAAGCAAATCCAAATATTCACTACGAAGACATATCAAAGAGTCTAACTCCTGTGTCTACTAGGAATAGTATGGTTTCAGACCTTATGTGTAAGTTTTTTATTCACTATGACTTGTTTTCATGATGTAAGATAAGATTCCACTTTCATTTTTCTGCAAGTAACAATCTAGTTTTCCCAATGCTTTCATTTAAAAAATGTCTTTCTCCATTGTATATTTTTGGCCACTTTGTTGGAAATTAACTGACTATGTAGTTGTGTGTTTAGTTATGGGTCCTTATGTTCAATCACATCCTTTTAATTTATATACTTTATGCTATTTTGAGAAACATTTATTTGGGAAGCTTAACTAATATGAAACATATCAGGAGAGTTGATGCCTCAATTATAAAAATTTTTTTTGATAATCCAGTAAATTTTTATTGTATCAATTTTATTATGGTAATCATTGGAATTACTTCTGCTCAAAGCTTTTTATTATATTTCCTTTTATTCATTAGCAATTGTAACACACAATACATGAAAATGTATAGCAAATAGAATTAAATTTTGTTCCTCTGAAAGTTTTTCAAAAAATGTATTAGTTTGCCAATTATTTGTGAATGCTTTACATTTAATAGTTGCAGAGCTATTCATACTTCATATCTTTCAAGGCCACAATATAAATCAAGGCTAGTCTAATATTTTCCAAAATGGATTCTGAGTTATTTTCAAGGATAATTTAATTTGAAATACAATATTAAAAAAAGTGATAGATGCATTCTTAATGTTAGTCAACTTAGGTAAATAATGTTCTTAATTTGAAAATGATCATATCTGTAGTCAGAACGGTAGTATATATTTATGAATCTATTAATAACTAATTGTTTGAAATTGCACAATAAAGCAAAATACTTGGACATAAAATCAATCAAATAAGGTAAAACAAAACAATTGAAATTATATGGACCTCTAAACACAACTCTCTTTAGGCATTTTTAGACTTTATTATTTTTTTACATCTTATGTCTATGATCATTTTCAGTTCTAAATATTTTGTTAAAAAGTATATTATTCTCATCTATTTGTTTTTTGAGAGATATAAAAACATGCTAAAATTTTATTCTATCACATTTGTAACATTATTTTGATAGTAATAGAAATACTTTGATGCTAATACTTAAAGGCTATCATTGTTGACATGAAATGAGATGATATAAAAAATCATGGTGATTTTAATAGTTGTAAAAATAACATTTTCTTAATTATTTGGTACTTTAAATTCAAGATATTATTTTATCAAATTATTATAAAATTTATCCAAACTACTATCAAAAGGAGTTTTTATAAATATGACATCGACATCTAGAAATAGTATATTGAGAGTATGTCAAGAGATGTTCTTTTACAAATAAAGTATATGTGGGCAAATCAGATAATCAAAATTAGGTGTTTAAGATTTAAATTCCAATGCAATGTAAATTACTAAGGATATCAACAATATTTATCTTAAGTAAGCATTGTTTTTGAATAGTGTCAACACGAACTAAAAATATTAGGTAGAATTTAAAACAGTGGACATCTATTATCTCTTACAGTTTAAAAATAAGAATAAAGATCAAGAAAATTGGAGAGAGGGATTCATTCAGTTATGAGTTAGAAAATAAATTATAGCTTTATTATAAGATAAAATATATTTTTTAGTTAATAAGGTCTATGAAACAAATAAGAAAAGGAAAATGATGAGGGAATTGTCATATCAATTAATAACCAGGAGAAATATATTTTAGTTTTAACCTTGCTCAAACTCACTTCACAGAGAGATGAACAATATTTATGTGCTTCATTTCCTTCAGCTGTTTACTAGAATAAAAATCCGACCCTAAGTAACAAACTCTCTGGTTTATTTTGTAGATTAAATTTGATAATGCACATGAAAGTGTGTTGTAAACCATGATGTGTCATAGGTACATTGTGCTGTTATTAAGGAACATTTGTTGCTTTGTTATTTGTTGGCTGCATATCAGGGTTCTCAGTTTAAATATCACTCACGAACTATGGATAAAGTCACTATGATGCTAAAACATGATGGCTAATTACATAAGTTTATTCAAGCATGAAATTACTCTGTTAATACAGAAAGGAACAGATTTGTTATATATGTTCTTGCAAATGAATACATCTGTGTAAACAGTGACCTTCAGAGGAAACTTCATGTCTTCCTTTATTCTTTTCCTAATAAAATAATATTTGCAGATATAACTCCCTTTATCACTTGTAAACAGGATAAGATTTATCTAATTTCACACCCATGGTCAAGGACAATGATGATGAAACATGACATCCTAATGCAGAATATAAATAAGAAATTTAAATGTTGTTTCTGTAATTTGAATGGTTATTTTTCTTTTATTTAAATTATGACTACAAAACCATTATGTGAAAAAAAGATATTAGCACTGTATGTTCTTTAACCTAAAAAATTCCCTTGGATGTTTCTTTGCTATGACTTATTTTATTAATTTTCTCCCTGACTCAGTGGATATCTTTTTTATTTTTATTGGGGTAACATTATCAGTGGGATGACTTTATGCAGCATGAACTTTTTAAAAACTTACACACAACATTTAAATACATAATTCAGAATCCTGGCTATCCTGTACAAATCAATTTTGACAGTTGTCATTTAAATTTAACAAAGTCGGTTATAATTAAGTCCTTTACTCTATTTTTGCCTTATGTCTTTGCTTTCCCATGGAAACTGCACTCCATGGTGTTTTTTTAATTTAAAACATTTGATGTTCTATAGCAATCACTGAAATTTGTGAAATAGGAAGTATGCTACCGAATTGCTAACTCGTGTAAGTTGTGTGCCAATCATCTGTCAAGAGTTAGCACAGCCTCTGAATCTTTCATTGGCATTTGCTTCTATCAACTTGGTGCTAACTGTTGAATACGTGTATCCTGTAAGAGGACAATAACGAGAGAACATTACTGTTTTATTTTCTCTCAAAACTACATGAGTTTTAAAGAATACTAGATATAACTCAGTGACTAATAGGGTACAACAGGTATGTTGAGCACTAAATTGTCTGGAATTACTTAAAAAGTAGGAAATTAGAATGAAGTGTTAAAATAAATATGGAAGTCCAGTTCATGGAAGTAATTATAATTTGGGAAGTAGGTTTATGAATTGGAGTACTTTTATTTACAGCACTATGTACCATTAGAAAGAGAGAAAATGCCTCTTAAGATGTATGTTACCACAATGCCCCTACCACCAAAGCACCTGGTCCTCAACATAGACTTCTAGCATAGTCAATTATACTCCTTCCATAACCTCTCAAACTTCCTGTCACCCTCTGGTTGCCACAGCTTTAATGTCAGATTTCTAGGACTTGTTAATGGTTTGGTTTTGTCTGACCCTATGTTTTGTTTCTCTATCATCCACATAATAGTGAAATCATGTGATAGTTGTCTTTTTTCCTCTGATGTGTTTAAGTTAACATAATCCCCTCAGTTCTTTCCATGTTATCACAAATGGAAAAAGCTTGTCTTTTTGTAGTTGAGTAGTATTCCATTCTGTGCATATAAGAAGACTTGATACATACATTTATATTTAGCTAAATATCTATATATATATATCTTTTTGTCTATCTATATCTATATATTTGTAGCTCTATGTAGCTTTTAAATCTTCTTAATCTCTCATCTGTCTTTGGACACTTAGATTGTTACTATAACTTGACTATTATAAATAGGGCTGCAATGAACTTTGGAGAGAATATATCCTCTTAAATTATTATTATTATTATTATTATCATTATTATTATTATTATTATTATTGCAATTTTGAGGTGCATACCTAAAAGTAGAACTGTTGGATCATATGGTAAATATATTTTTAATATTTTGAGAAATATCCATAATCATTTTCATAAGGGCTGGAGCAGGCCAATCTCCCACCAACATTTGTTGTCTCTGATATTTTGATATGGGCCTTTCTCACAGGTGTGATGTGGTATCTCACCATGGTTTTGATTTCTATTTCCCTCTGAAAAGTGATGAGAAATATTTCATGTGCCTGTTGTTCATTGGGTAGATTTTTGATGACTACAGAAGAAAAATCTTTAATCTTTTCCTACTAGGAAAGAAAACAAGTGGAGATGATAACTAAAAACAAGGTCAGAGTTCTGGTTGACAGAAAATAATGAGTATGTCTAGATTAAATTATTGTTGGTGGTAGTTTTGAAACTGAGAAACCTTGAAACATTTATTGCATGTTCATGAGTGAAATGAAAATGAAAACCATGTTATAGGTAAAGGAGCATCCAGACATGTGAAGGCTGAATATTTCTTATCACCACTAAAATCATAAAATGGGTTATGGTCACTGAATTCCAAGTTTATCTCAAGCACTTTCTAAAGTACTTCCTTGTTTTACCTGATTTAGTGTTCTACAGTCCATGAAAACAGTATCCCTACTTTTGTTACACACGGAAAATAATTAGAAATCTCATATAAATTGACCAAAGTCACGGGGCTGGTTAAAAACTTGTCCTCACATGTACACATTAGATTGGAGGAGGAAGCCCAGTGAATTGGTGATGACTACATTTTAGAAAATTTTAGATGATCTCTAGGGGTATTTTTGATAAAAGCATTTTAAAAGAGTAGCAATGAGGATAATGCTGTCATATGTTTAACTTAATTAAATTTCAGTGTGTATTAATAAATAAATTATCTTGCAAAAGTGGACAGATAATCAAATTATTGGAAGCATATTCATATTTAAATGAATATTTACCATACATAAAGATTTCCATATGTATGTATGTATTTACCATACATACATTTCCATATAGGAAATGAAGAATATTAATAGCACAATTGGGAATTTAGAAAATAAAAAATAAAAATATATATAGTCCATCCTCACAGTATGTATTAAATTAAGATTTAGGATTCTAAGAATTATTTCTTTAAATAATAAAATCTCATATGGATTCGAATGGCATAAATGGATATAAATCTAAAATATAAAACTACATATTTTAAGCTTAAAATTTTATAATAATTATTAACAAAATGAAAATTAGTTAATAAATTATCAAAATAAGAATAAGAAATAGGCAGGGCACGGTGGCTCATGCCTGTAAGCTTCAGCCTATGAAACGGCCGGGGCGAGGGATCGCGGCTCGAGTCCCGCCTGGGGCCTGTAGCGAGACCTAGTTCCAAAAAAATAGCTGGGCATGGTGGCGCATGCCTGTAATCCCAGCTACCTGGGAAGCTGAGGCTGTGGATTGCTTGAGTCTCGTTACCCTGGGCAACGAGAGTCTGCGGTCCCACAGGCAAAATGTGAGACCTAGTCTAAAAAAAAAACAAAACAAAAAGAATAAGAAATAAGGGGAAAATTAGGATAAATATCTAATATCTATGTTATCTAGGATAACATAGACAAGGATGTAAGGAAAAAGCAATAAATTTAGGTAGTATTGTACTAGAAGGCAACTTGAAAAAATAAAAAAGAATCCATCTGTATAATCAATGCTTTACTATTTATATAAGATTTCTTCCTGAGCAAATGATTTGGAATTTGCACAAATACTAATACTAGTTACAACATAACCCCATTTGTAAGAACAACCTCACTGGGGGAAAAGTAATAAATACTTAGGATTATTAATATTTGAGAAATGAAATTATATGCATTTTAAGCACATCTTATGTAATTTCATAATAATTTTAAGGTAGCAACTATAACACTAAAAAGTACTACATAACACAACTGAAATTCAAGTCTAAGTCTCCCTGACTGGTGTTTCTTAATATATACTTTGCATAGCAGTATTACAGAGATGGTAGGAGGTAGGTGTAAATTCCCTGCATATGCCTGAAATTCATTAAACACTCATAAGATAACTGTGGTTGCTCATTTTATGGTAGTGTAGTAATTGTAGTGGTAGTAGTGATTATAATAATAGACTCAACGGCAGTGGTAGAGAAACAAAATCAAAAATATATCTATATCATATATATCTATATATATAGATATATATAGTATATATTTTTATATAGTATATACATTTATACTATATAGATATATAGTATATATATTTATATAGTGTATATATTTATAGTATACTATAAATCTATAGTATACTATAGATATAGATAACTATATAGATATATAGATATAGATAAGGATATATATAGATATATATGCACACACATGATAGTTAAAGTAGCAAAAGTAGAAGTCATAGCAGAACATAAAATTATTTAAAGTTTCCAGTAGTTAAAAATAGAAAGTCAAAACTAGAAAAGTAGTAGATTATTTTGTTACCTCAACCTATCTGATATTGATATATGTTTCCTCACCTGCAATCTAGGCTACATAATATTATTCTTCTTATTGAAAATTTAATATTCTCATATGAGAATGAAATACTCTAGAGTACCACAAGCATCTAAAACAATACCAAATACTTAGTATAAAAAAATAGTTCTTCTGTTTCCTTCATATTATAATAGGTATTTTGTTTATATGCAAACATGTTCATTATGTAAAAGTGTTCATAGAGCTTTAATCACTCAGTCCCACATCTAATTATAAAATATATTTTTAAATATGACATCTTCTACCCTTTCCTGCACGATAGTATCAATTTTGAATGTATGTTTTCTGCTAATTCAATGGTTTTAGCCTCTAAGGTAGACATTGGAGTCATAGATTTACTAGTTAGCCCTTGACATATGACCTGGAAAACAGAAGTTTATTTTTAACTTAGCATTATGGAATAAGTCTCTCTATTATTTTTATTAAAGCTGGAGATGAGATTTAGTACAATTTAAAGCTAATGCTTTAATATATAAATTCATGACCATAAATATCTAGAAAATGACACAAAGATGAATACCTCAGCAAATAACAGAAAGTTGAGAAACTGAAAATGTCAACGAGGAGAAAAGTTTCCAGTTACATGAATATTAGAAAACAATGTATTAATACCTTTGCCTTTAAGAACGCTTACTTAATTTGAGAACAATTATGTGTCATATAATGGCAGGTTGCAGGGAAGGGAGAGAGAGGAGAGAGAGCTGGAGAACAAGAAAGAGCCTTAGTTGTTTTTTTGGGAGGGGTTGTATTTTTTTGTTTTGAGACTAGGTCTCGCTATTTTTGCCTGTGGAACTGCAGGCTCACGTAGCCCGGGGTACCATGGACTCAAGCAATCCCCAACCTCAGCTTCCCAGGTAGCTGGGATTACAGGTAAGTGCCACCACGCCCAGCTATTTTTTTTGGAACTAAGTCTTGCTACATTGCCCTGAGTGGGACTCAACCGCAAATCCTGGTCTCTGCTGCATCTTCCTAGGCTGCCTTCTACAGGCATGCGCCACTGTGCCTAGCCTAAGAGCCTTAGTTTTAAGAAAGCCTTTTTTGGGGCACTGGTTAATGAGGAGATTAGGTAATACAGATAGGATGAGAGTAATATACTAAAACTACAAAAGAAGAATTCTGAGGTTATGAAGGTAAACACATTCAGTGTCAAAACTGGTAAGTATAGAAATTGCTTCAGAATTATGGGAAAATTCTTCAGCATTGATTTTTTTAAATGAGATAACATTGATTTACAACACTGTAGATGATCCAGATATGCAAATTTGTTTATATTTTTTTCCAGATGTGTGAATTTAAAAGATTTTGTTCACTGCTTACATTGGGTCCTGATCTTCTAATGAAATCACAGTTTTCTTTGTCCCTTGGGATGACTAGATATTTTGCTGGAATGTGGTTACTCAGCCCAAGAGAAAAGATGATGTTTCATAATATATGATTGAAAAGAAAAAGGTGCTAAGATTTTAGATGACAAATAAGGTAAGATCACTGTAAGTTAAACCCTGAGTATCTTAAGGATTTATGGAGTGAAAAATGGATATCTCTTTGAACTTCTCTCAAGTGGTCTTAGTTTTCTGTAGTTTTTTTTTTTCTTTTTCTTATTTTGTAGTAATCGTTGATGTAGCAACCAGCTTTATACAGGTGTAGAGTTAATTCAGGGTTGTAAGTGATGCAGATAAAAATAGTCTTAGCACAAAAGTACCCTTGTGGATGGATGGATGGAGTCTGAGAAAAAGACCCTGTGCAGAGAGAGAGAGAGAGAGAGAGAGGGAGGGAGAGAGGGAGAGAGGGAGACAGACAGAGAGAGAGAGAGGCAGGAAGAGAGGGTGGAGATTTGAAAGAAAAAAGGAAAAAGAAAGGAGAGACACAAGAATGGTGGATGGACAAGCCCATAATATATGGGCACAAGAATGGTGGACTACCATGTGGCCTGCCAGGGGAAACCCCCTGTAAGAGAGAGTTGGTGGTAGCAAAGTGCCATGGAGGTCAACAGAAAGATTGTCAATGTGGATAATGTGGCACTGCAGCAAGGTGGCAGAGTAAGCTGGTACCTTGAAATAGCCAGGAATTTAAAAAGCTAATTTGTGCATCAGCAATTATAAATGAAGTTTAAAGAGCTTTGGAAAAGCAGAACAGCACAAATCACTGGAGAGAGAAGAAGCAAAGAGAAGACACCAAAGAAGGACTGGACATTGTCAGGTACCTGCAGGTTTTAAGGGGCTCCATCTTAAACATGTGTTTGGGATTTCTGGACTAAATGGTACTTGGGATAAAATAACTGCTGATTTAAAAACTTTTTTTTTTGTTTTCCCTGTTTAATTCCTTTGGTAATAAAATTCCTTGTTAAACTGCAATTGTCTGGTAACTGTTCTGCACTGATGGAGAGACCTAAAAAAATGTGGCAAAAGTCTCATTTTTAAAGATTTTTGCACCCCTATGGCTTGTTAGTTGGTAGCTTCTGCCCCTTTCAACCTGATTTCAAAATGACATCAGTTCATTTCAGTTTTGTTTCTGAACCTTTTTAAATCTACTTTAACCCAATAAGTGGGCAGAGTGGAAACTTTCTATCATTTCATTTTAACAGGACTACATCCATTTGATCTATCGGAGATTTTTTGGTATCATGCTGTGATAACTATGGAAAGACACCCCCCAGGCTTTTAAGATTAAAACGTGTTGAGTGAGCTATGGGAACCGGAGGATAAATATCTTTTCAAATCTTGTCTCAAGTTAAAAATTCTTATTCTCCTTTTATGAGTGTGTTAAGGAGAATCATGTTCCATGTTCACACATAAGTTTTTCTTTTTTTATTTCCTCCTTTCAGTTTACTATTTTAGTTCTCACTGATCATTGTTTATAGGGACCAATTTCCAAAATAAGAAATCTGCTTGTAAGCACTTGTTTCATGCTTGCATGAAAATTTTTGCAGGGAGCCCATGCTAAAAGAATGGGAAGAGTGGCCACAGAAAGCTTTCTTGAATAGGATTCTTTACCTGAGTATGTCATTGTCAGTTATGAAGACCTTGTTATAAAAAGACCTTGTTAGAAAAAGAGGCAGTCACTAACTCACGCCAATGTCAAACACTTTAATAGGGTGGTAAACAGTTCACTGAAGTTATTGGTAGATTGAGTACTGTACAAAGTTTGAATATCTGGTTTCTGTAATAGTGGAGACACTACACAATATTGGGCAATTATATTTTTAAGAATTGTGGAATGGACTGGTTTAAAAGTGTTGGGAGTATTTAGAGAAGAAAGTATCTCATTTTAGTCCATTGTTAAGACACTGTAAAAATCAGAAAACTCCTATAGTAGACTAAATTGAGTTTTTTATTTCTGCAAGTGCAGTGAAGACTTTGATAAAAATTTCACTCTATTTGGAATTGGAAGAGTTACACAGCTGTAGAAGAGACTGAGCTATCTTTTCTAAAGGACTTCTGTACCAAACTTAGTGTCCAGCTAGAGAAAGAGTAGGATTTGGGGACTTGGAAAAGTCAACATTTCCGTAGAAAACCCTGACGATTTTTAATGTCCAGATTGCCCTGAACTTTTCTGCTAGAAGTTAGTTTCCTCCATTATTCAGAGATGAGCCTCCCTTACTTAGAGACAGCAAGAAGTTCACCTTGTATGTAGCTCATAAATTGATGCTTATCTTCCACAAGATCTGATACTATCATCTCCACTCTTTACCTGTGAATAACTCATTTTACCAATGATTTTACTAATCAAAGGAGTATATTCACCCTTTTGTTCATTAATTTCAGAAACAAGTGCCCAACAGAAGATGAGTGGATGAAGAAAATGTGGAGAGAGATACACAGTAGAATACTAAGCTCTCAAACAAAAGATGAATTCTTGCCATTTGCAATAACATGGATGGACATGGGAGGAAATATGCTAAGTGAAATGAATCAGAAGGGGAAAGAAAAATTGGATCATTTCACTCATGTGGCATAGAAAGAAACTAAACAAAGGAACTGATAAAACTACAAAGAAATACAATAAGATAGTAGAATTGAGGCTATTAGAAGGAAAGTATATGGACAGGGACGTGCAAAATGGGAGGAGGCCCAGTGAACAATGGGGAAAAATTATAGGTTCTGTTTTGGTGGTGCATATGGTGTTGTATCATACATTTGAAGAATTATGATCCTGTACTCCTAAATCACTGTTGCAAACCAATGTTACTCAATAAAAAACAATACTACAGTTTGCTCACTTAAAAAGATGCTTAAATATACATGACTCAAATGTTGTCATGAATGAAGGAACACAGCTGTACCAGATTTGGAATTAGTGGTAGTAGAATAGCATGCTCAATAGGAGAGGATTTAATAGTGTAGCAGTTAAGACATCTAATTGGTATGTACAACTTTTAGCATGTAGTGTCTTTTTATTAGCCTATTACACAACTGATATTAACATCGAATTAAGAATTTATTTGGAGAGGTTTATATTAAAAAATGAGAATGTACACATATTCTCCATTTGAATGTACAAATATTCAAATGGCATTTGAGTCCAAACTAGAAGTCCAAGTATATGGAAAATTTCTTAGATTCAAAGCAAACTTCTTCAATTTTTGAAGAAATATCTTTCCCCACCACAAGAATTTATACCATGTGAGAAAAACAGCTAAAACTGATATAATCTTGATGGAGTATCAGGATATTATAGACATTGCCAAAGTGATCATTTCTGTCTCTAACATATGCTGCATTTATCTTTATGATTTTGGCTCAGAGAAGAGAAAATTAATGCCAGAAAGATAAAATCTACAGTTTAGTTTGAAAATCTGAATGTCAAGTTGGAGTAGTATCATTTTCACAATGTAAAATATTGATTTAGAGAAAAAATGTTTTAGGTTCTGTTTTCCTTCTTCAAGCTTTATTCCTCTTGGAATACTTTTTTAAACAGTCTTCTCTTATTTTGATTATTACATTGTTTCATGCTAATACTTACAGCACAGTTGTTTGGATTGGATCCATTTTACCCAAAGAGATAGTTCTATCTTCAATTTTATAAAATTGCAATCTGTTCCTGATAAGCTGTAATGCTCTTCAGGTATAGTGGAATTTTATCCTGTTTTTTTTTTTTTTTCCCAGACCTACCTCTAAAATATAAATTAATATGCTTTGTTAATTCTCCCAAACTGACACTCATCTATATAATGTCAGGAATCAGTTGTTAATTTACATCAGCTTGTGTCTGTCACTGCCTAACCCTGCCCTATTTAGTGGTAGGGGTGAAAGCACATTGCATGCAAGATTAGCTCCTCCCATTTTCTGATTCAATAAATATAATACTGACAATTCTATTAGCATCATCAATAGCTTAAGGCCAGCTGGTTTATCCATGCCAGGTATACCAGGAAGCTTTCTTTGTGTGTCTGCATGAATGTTAAGCAATAACTCTGCCTCCCCAAACCCCTATTGATTCTAAACATAAGATTATTTTATAGGTTTTAATCTGATGGTACTATATGTGCATTGTTTTTCTCAAGCAAAGTAAATATCATGTGTCATCTTTGGAGAAAATTCTGTCTGGATTAAAAACACAGAGGTGGCAGACATACCTTTCCAAATGCATTAATATTGCAATGCTATTAATACCTATTATTCTCTTTTTAATTTAAAATGAGATAACTACGCATGTCAAACATTGAGATAGTGTGTACAAAATGATTGGTGTAGAACTGGACACAATTTGCCCTTCTGGCTCTTGTTATTGAACCCACCAAGTTTCAATAAATGTTTATAAAGAAAAGTTATCAATGAATAAAAGTGCTTTGTCTCAAGATAATTGGTTTCCAGCTAGATCAAAAAAATCCCCAACAAAAATTGCTTATATAATCAAAATTAGAAAACAAATGACAATATCTATGTTTTTTAAGTCAATAAAGAATTGGGGATTTAAAAACCTCAAGATTAAATTCTAAAGATGGTAACCGAAATTTCAAAAGAAACAGTGACTTTTCTCTTTCTTCAGGTGTATGCTGATACTTGGGAGCTGGGTTTAAAAGATAAAGTAATCAAGCATAGTTGGACTCTGCTGGGTCAGTAGAAACAAGTAGAAGATTAAGAAGCCACTTGGACTGGTGTGAGGAAGTAAAGTGATCTTATTAGTGTTCCTACACTTGCCGCTATCGTTTTCCCTTAATTGTGGTAGGAATCCTGGTACTCTTGTCAGTTTGCTCTCTTAGCAAAACAGAAAACTGTAACATTAAGTAAATAACCTAAACATCTTAATTTCCCATATTGAGTTAAATACCTTCCATATTTTTGTTATGATATGTGTTTAATTCCCATTCCCATTATTAAGATTTGTGACTCCTCAGACACACATTCCCATTTCATTTTCCACAAGGTTTTCTTAATATCAGTATTTAAAAGAAAAAGTCTCTTAAAGGAAGGGGCATAGAAGCTACTCTATAATTTGCATTTATTTATCAAGTCAAGAGTAAAAGAAAAAACATATAGCAGAATCATTTCTTCAAATTTACATTAAAAGAAAACAATTACATTCTGAATCAAGGCATGTAATAGCAGCAGCATTGTTGGATTTATTCAAGAGTAGAAGGTAATCATATCCTATATTCAAGTGATAAGAAATAAAAGTAATCCAGAAGCAAAGTGTTACCTATGTATGACCCAATACGTTTAGAATGAAATGATAAAGCATGGTATATCAGCCTTGGCTCTTAAAGTCTGTCATAATTATGACACAGAGCATTCGTTGATAATTTTTTTTTATGCTAGAAAAAAATTTTGGTATGCTTCCAGTATTCAAAAATAAATGGAAATTAAAGGATGATTTCCCTTTTATTTTTGACCATTTATTCCGTTTTCATCAAATATGTAAAATGAGACATTAAGTAAACTAGAGTATAAGTAAAAATTGCTGAAATGTTTATCCAATTTAAATATTAATATTTATTAATTATATGTGATTTTAGCATAATTTAACATTTCATAAGGTAGTTGGAAAATATTAGCTACTTCTTCATTCATTTGAAAGCAAATCTAAACACCTTCAAAGCACTCTAATTTAAAATGCTAAAACTAAATAAACTTCATATGAGCTATTTGATACTAAAAGAATATATTATCATCATTTATATACAAGTTAAGATTAAGTTGTAAACCCCCTTGATGCAATTATCATTTTGCTACTACATTAACCACATATTGTTTCTAAGACTTTAGATTATTTTCACTTAAAAAGCAGCATTAGTCTATCTTTTCTAGACTGAACACAGCTGAAATAAGTTGAAATTAAAAGGGTTTATGTAGCAATCTGTATGGAATCACTATGAATATCTGTCTCTTCCTCTATGAATGTGAATAACAACATACTTGCAAGTTACCCCAATTCTTATTCTATTACAGTTTTCAAAATAAGACTTCTTTGTCTGTTACCCTAGTTCTTGGTTTGATCTTGACCTTAGAGTTGTACTTGAATCTCCCAGGTATTCATACTATAAAATAGGATTAGCTTCATCAATCTCAGTACCTACTGACGCTGTAATGTTTACTTCAGTATTTTTTATTTGCACATTCCTTTTTATTCATTGCTCTATAAGAATTTTCCAGCTGACTGGAATGGGAAGATACAGCTGTACAGATTTTGCTCATATATCAAACATGCATGTTTACCTAATGATGTATAGGTTTGGAGATATATCTACCAAGCTAAAGGGCCTCAGAACAAATCACTGTAACTCTTATTCACTAAAAAATATTTTCTATGTTTCAAAATGTTATCAACTTTGATCTTCTCCTGCTTTAGGCCCAGGTATCCAATAATTAAATACTCCAAATAATTAAGGCAGTGCAGTTCATACCAATATGAAGAAGTGCTTATGAGCCTGACATTTGCATTTGTGTTTTAAAATTGGGACACAATTAAAATATTTGGCAAAATGTCTTACATGTGTACCTATTTAGAAGAGAAAGCTTTTAATTCATGCATTTTTTTTCCTGTGTGCTGCTATTGTTCTCCAGTGCAACCTATTCTACCAGCATGGATTAGTAAAATCTTGCCAAAGTATCATGTTTTGACTATCTTTTGCCAATAAACCCAGTCAGGCTCCAAAAAACAGAAAGTTATTTTTTAGTTTTACTTTGTTAGATACTTTCATTTTTCATTTGCCATGATACCAAGTAGAATATACACTAGTAAAAATTAAAAAATAATTATTAATTAAAATAATGAAAAGTAATTTGTATATGTGTATGTAATAACTATTACTACATTTTAAACAAGAAACCATTCTCTAACATTTTTGTTCACTATGGAAATATAATAAATAATAGATACAGAAATGAATTGGGGGTAGTTCTGTTCATTTCACAACAAATTACTTGGCTGTTTAAGAAAACAAAGTGCTTGTTTATTTCACAACAAAGTACTTGTCAATCTTTGAGTGACAAACTTGTCCATTACTCTCATATGTAATGGATTGAATATCCTGCAATTAAAAAAAAAAACAAAAACTGTTGCACTCCATGGCTACCCTAAACAAGTACTATCAAATTGCGATCACTGTGTTTTCCTATTTGGATCTTGGCATTGTGTTATATTCAGAGAATTTCCCTTTGTGCTCATTATTCTTTGTTTCATAGACACAGGAAATCCTACAAAAAAGGGTGATTTTTTTCCAGGTATCTCTTCTCACTAATAATAATGGTAACAGTTGATACTTTCATAAGCCAGGAACTGCATAACTTATTTAATTCTCTACAATTAATTTAGTTTATATAATTTATTTGATTTTCACTGCAAAATTATAAGTAGATTTGTTTGTCACTTTCTCTTTAAATATTCTGAAGAAGTTGCAACACAATTTAAATAACTTTCCAAATATAACAAAGAGGCAGGTTGGGGATTCAAGACTCTTTGTTATTTCCAGTATAAGCCCTGATGAGAAGGGAAATTTTGTAGACTAGACAGAGGGTGCTCTTTCCTTGGTTGAAAAAAAAATCTATCAGCCAAATGAAAGAGGATGATGAAATAATTAGTATGTTAAGTACAGAAGAAAGAGTCATCAATTTAATGAAGAGAAACTGGAGTGTTAAGAGGGAAGTCGGAGACAAATGGAGATAACAAAAATGCAAGTGATAAACCTAAATAAGAAGGCCCTTAAGGAGCACCCAAACTTTGTAAGGCTTTGCTTTGATGTGGCATAGACAAGTGTATGAACATGGCTTATGGACTTTGCCAAAGCTTAGAATCTAAAAAGCCCTGTGCATTCTGGAAGCACTTTCTGTACTCTCCTCTCTCAGAGCATTTGTTTTCCTGGAGGCATTATACTTTTGTGATGAAGATAAAAGGGTTGTGATTGTCTTCCCAACAGATGGAGCAGTTCATGATTCTTTTGCACAGACTAGAGGAGCAGAAGGGTTGGTGACAAAGAACCTGCCCTTAGGTTGGATTCAAAATGGAATATTTGAAGGATTTATGTTCAAACAGGAAAGTTGGGAGAGTTAGGAGAAGAGGATATTCTGAGAATAAAAATTGCATATAGATGGAAGGATACAGGTAGGAATTGTTAGACAACAAGATGCTGCTCCTTTTTAGATACATATTTAGAACTTTTATTATTTTTTATTATGCATATCTTTTTCTTTTATAAATATCCCAATCATACAAATGGACACCTCAATACAACTTATAGTTACACCCTTTAGGAGTTAGAGATAAACGTTCCTGTAAACTCAGAAAGGTATTTTAGCCCAAGATCAATGGGGGGTAAACAAAAGGTTTACATGTGACTTTAAAAAAGTAAATCAAATTATCTTTATTTTCATGTAAAAATATATTTTAAATGGAGAGAGACAAAATCATCTCTATAGGAGTTAACAAATATTTCCATATTTTGGTCAATTAAAACATCAAAATGCACATATCAACAGTCTTTCTAAATGATCTTTGTTAGCATGCAAGTGGGGGTAACGAGGGTTTCCCAAACTTGCACCCTCTAAAGTGATCTGGCCATCCATGTACACAAAGTCAAAGCACACTCAGTGTGAAAGATAGAATTAGTCTGCAGAGAGAGAGAGAGAAGAAAGTTCCTAATAAGAGTTTAAAGTTCCTAATAAGTGTTTCTCAGTAAAATACCCAAATTGTCCAACCCCTCATTAACAAATACCCAGCCAAAAAGGGTTGATCCAAATTGAGTCTATTGAGGCCCCAAAGCTTGCCAGAAGTATCCATCAGGGACGGTAGGAAAGGAAGCTGTAAGAAATGGCTTCTGAAGCAAGTCCCAGAAAACTGGGACAATTGGAGATACCATGTCAAGATATTGGTTGTCATTGTCATCCTCCTCAAGTGTCTCTTTCACAAGTCCCTTACAAGAATCTCTACACATGTCTTTTCATGCCTTCTACTCAGTGATTCCAGGGCACAAGTCAGGCTTCAGAAGCAAGAGCTGCCTTGTTTCTTTTCATCCCACATGTCTACCTTTTTACATAGCTTTACCTGTTTCCTCAGCTCTGCCTCTAATTAAGTGTGTATAAATGTGTGTTTGGTGGGGGGGAGGCAGGAACATGGTACTTCCCCTAGCATCTCCACTAAATATATAAGCAAAACTTTTTTTCTTAGCTGAATTGTTATATGTATATTCACAATTTAGTCATATTCCTCTCAAATAGATTTAAAAAAACATTAGCAATAAATTAATAAAGATAATTATGAAGCCCATTGAAAGAAAACACAATTTAAATATCAGTTACTGGATGGAAAACTAAAGATTTCAAAAACTCTCCCAAATTAATGTTTAACTTTCCTGCAATTACTATAATGTGTTAATAGGAAGGCTTTTTGGCTGAGAAAGTAATTCCACAGATAATTGCAAAAATAATGGAACAGAGACAGTCAAAAACATACTGAAAGTAAAATGAAGATGTAGTTTCATTACAGATACCTTAATATTTCCAAAGCCTTTCAAAAAAATTAAAGAATTATTTTATCCATGAGGAAATGCTATTTTTTAAATATGATATTGAACAATTAAGAAAATGGGAAAATAATTGTCCCACAAAGTATACTTACATGAAAAATTTCCTCACCAACAGCATGAACAAATAGCACATGTATTCTGGAGATAAATGAACAAAATAAAACATTTAAATATTAGAAGAAATAGAGGTGAATATGAAGGGAATATTTATTATTTGTTCGGACTCAGAGGCACTCTTTGTATTAAGAATCATTTTTTAAAAACTTTCAAGCATACTAGATGCAGAAAATTCTGAGGAAAAAAAAAAGATGATCAATTTGACTTTTATCTTTGTACCACTCCAAACTATATGCTTTTTCAAGGTAAATAAATAATTGCTGAACTGTAAGGAGTGGAATGTAAATGATCTTCGGTACTACAGAAGTTCTGGCATGCAGCATGTATTCTTCCTTATAGGCTGGACTTCCATCTCTAGGCAACACTGATACATTCAGAATTAAGATTGTCAGTTTGAAGGAAGTGTTTGATCTCTGTAATTCTGGAAAGGATGGGTAACTTCATATCCTTGGAGTTGTCTCTGTTCTTTTAAATTATTATTTTTATTATGATAATGTTGGCTTACAATACCGTAAATGATTAAAGAGGACGGGTACACACCTCTCTCAGTGTATGGTAGGAAATGGCTGCTTGATTTAGATACTGAGCACTTCCTAAAATGGAGCACTTCCAAAACTGGAACATTTCCCAAACCATGGGAAGATTAAGGAGAAGGAAGGTTTTCTCTAGCAACTCAGGTTAGGATTACAACATCTCTGCTTCCTCAGCAAGAGGTCAAGGTGAAAGGCAACACCTGATCTTGTGCCCTAGACCTGAGATCTAACTAACAGATAGATCTAGATGGTAAAAACACAATCAAAAAAAGAAGTAAAATCTGAGGGAAAAAAACAAAGCACTAAACAAACAGTAATGATTAGTAGAATTGGAACTAGATGAAACAATTAAACAATATACATTTTATGTCAAAATAGGACATGTGGAAAAAATGAACTTAGAAAATCTCCAACATAATGGACTTTATTTTATAAACACATCTTGCAAATGAATAAAAAAATGCCAATTCTAATTTTCAAAAATTGAGCAAGGAAACCAACCCCAGGGCCAAAATACATATTAAAAACATCTCCAATTCACCACCAAAAAACAATTGTTAATTAAAATGTCATATATATTTAAGCTGTCAAATACTGTATGATTTCAAAACTAAAAGACCATTAATTCTTAGATGTTCTTATATGTTTTGTAGCACTGAAGAAAATAAATTGCTAGTCATACTATGTTATGGCACATACTATGAAACCATTGATTGTAAAATCCATCTCAAGTTCCAATATTGTAGCACATAAAGCATGGATAGATATACTATCACATTAAAATTACTTAAAAGGAAAATGAAAACAAAATTCCACAATGTATGTGTCACAACTGGTAAAACATGTTCACTACTCCCTTAGTAAGAATTACTATGAGTTCCTATTGATACAGGATGACTCAGCTGGATGGGCAGCCAGGGCCTCTGGTAGTGATACAGTTGAAATTTATATTGGGTTCCATACTTACCTGGTGGGTGGAGAGAGATATGAGAGACATGAGAATGTTGGGGTGGTATAGAGGATCCTAAGTGGTCAGGCTGGATAAAAGCCTCCTGGAAGAGTGAGATGGTAGTGGTGAGGAGCTATGGTGGGAGAGTGGTCGACAGAGGAGTAGCCAGTGTGAAGTCAGATGCCAGAATGGCAGACTGGGGACTTCTGAAAGCAGGTCTGGTGAATATGGTCAGATGCCACCTTGTTGTGGTACCATGGAAATCTGGTACCTGGAGTAAGCTAAGGGATTTGGAAAACTGATTTTGCACAGTACTTGTTGGAAAAATTTAAAGAACCAAGGAGAAACTGAACAATTCAGTACACTAAAGAGAGAAACAAAGAGAAGATGGGAAAAATGACTGGATTTTGCAGTGTCTGCCTCAGGTTTGGAGGGACAAAGAGGGCATAATCTTGGACATGTTTGAACATCTTTGGGATTTTCAACTAAATGGTAATTGTGGTAAAATAACTGGCCACTTGTAGCATTGAAGACTTTTGTTTTCCTGGTTAATTTTCCTTGTTAATAAAACCCTGTTATTTAAATTGTAATGAGACTGGCAACTGCCATGTATGGGTGGGAAAAACCTGGAAGAATCTAGGCAGTAGAAGCCAAATTTTAAAAGTGCTGCTTTTTTCCTTTCGACTTGTTGGTTGGAGGTTTCTGCCTCATTTGCACCTGATATCACTATCAAAATACTATCTTCTTTTTAATTCATTGTAATAATTTTGCTTAACTTAAATAAAATAAATTATATGGAATTTTCACATCAAATTATAATTAGTTATTCAATGTCTACTGATGTGTATATGAATAAAACAAATGTTTTGTAAAATATGAGATGATATATAGCAAATGATGTACTCATCATTCACTACTCAGATCTCAGATTTTCTTATCAGTGAATGTTTCTTTCCCTTTTCCATTACTTTTTCCTCCCTCTCTCCCTCCCTCACTCCCTTTCACCTTCTACTCTTCTTACTTGCCTTTTTTTCTCTTTTTTGCCCTTCCCTTCCTTCCTTTCCTCCTTCCTCTCCCCTTCTTTTCCATTGTCAAAAGAAAACGAGAGAAAAAGATGTAGCAATCCATATTTTAGATTGTGAGTTATGAAATGGAGTATTAGTGATTTAAACAAAATCATAAAGCTCTGGGTATATTGTATTTATTCTATATCAACAGAAGTAGAACTTTGTGAAGTTTTGAAAATTTTCCCAGAAGCAAATTTTAATAACATGAGAGAAGAATATGCCAATGATATAGTAAAAAAAAAAGATCACTTATCTTAAGTAAAACTAATAATGATTCTGTGATTCTATAAATATTATTTATGTTCAATTTAAGGAATTCAAACAATGCAGAAACACACAAAAGATCAACCATTATTTGAAATTTCCCCATTGAGAGATAACTATCTGATGCAAGCATACTGAAAGGGATAGAGTCATAAGCAGACACTCAAGTAAAAATTATATGCTGTAGAAAATGTGTAAAATATAAAACTATCAAATTTAATTTTGCTTTACAAGAAAAAAAGAAGTGAAACCAAATGAACCTTGAATATAAAAAATTCTCTATAGATTGTATTTATTTGAATATTCCTCTGAGGTAAGTTGAAAAGATCATAATGTCACATTTAGACATTGTAGTCAGTTTTAAACACTGTTTAAAAAATTTAAAGTGTCCTTTTACTCCCCCACACTCTGTGAAAGGTAAATTATTATTCTCACACTGATTTCCAACAACACTTTCTCATGTTCAAATGTTGGTAACATTTTAATTTTAATAAGATTCATGCATTTCTATTATATAGCATTTTAATGTTGTTCCTCTGAGTTGTTAATACTCTTTGTAGAGTTGGATCCACCCTATTACACTGTCATAGATGCTCTTTTCTGATTTTTGTATTTTGATTACTAGATATCTAGTTTTTTATATAAAAATATTATGCCCTCTTTTTTAAAGAAGAATTTAGGGGTGCAGTTTTCTATTTAGATATTTCTATCTAGTGATTTTATAGTTTAACCACTTCTCAATTAAGCATTTTCTTTTTGAGTTACAGCTTTACTTTCCTTTGAAATTTGAAGTCTACTTCATTAATTTGCTTTTTTGTCATTGTTATATTGCAAGTGGAAAAAAACTAAGGAAGCCATAATCAAGTAGTCAGGAAGCAAAGAACATAGTTGATTCCATGTAAATTTTAAATTCAGATTGGAAGGTTTGTTATTATTTCAGTGCATTTCAAAAATTGAAAGGAATGATGGATTAGTCAATTCGCAAACTGTCTTCACCCTCAGGCAGGATTCTGAAATCAACCACTACGCTTTACATAAAATGCATATATAGATCTTCCTGTAGTTTTTCAAATGAATCACCTTGTTTTCTCTACTTAAGTCAACGGGGAGATGATTTGTGCATCATGAAGTTGAAGATGAGTTATTGCTTATCCACTGTTAAAATGCTTCCTACTTTAGACACTTAGAGCTTGAAGTCTTAATTTTTTAGTCTTTCAAGTAGTTCCAAAGTGTGCTTTGTTATATTTATTTCTCCCTATTACCTTACTTAGAACAACTAGCACTCTTTCAATAACAGAGTAGTCTAAGTATCCCCATCCCTGCCTGCTCTAAATAGATTCTGCCGTCAAGACAAAACATATTCTAATGTATTGGGTCATGAAAAGGAACTTGAATATAATTAGTGTGCCATAAAGAGAGGGGTAAAGGATAAAATAGATTCCAAATGAACATCCAGTTACCTGTTCCTTCATAGATCAACGTTCAATCAAATAGGGTTGGCACAAAGCAAGGTCATTGAGGCCCAATAACCTGCCACAAGTCTAAGGTACCTTCTGGTGGGGACATGTCGAAAGCAGGTAGAAGTGTCCCAGCATGTCTAGGGTGAATGAGAAAAATAAAAATCAAGATGAAGGATGCCAGAGTTAACCTTCCCAGGGGTCTGCCACCCATATCTGTCTCAAGTGTTTCTTCCATGTACCCCGGGTATATCTGTAAGTCCAAAGTCAAGAAGCAGGTGCATTTTCAGATGTCTTTCTGCTCTATTTACCTTCTCCAGGTCTCCTCTCCAGCTTTTCCTCTTCTTTGTACAGCTCCAATCACCCTTGGGTAGAGCAGGGAACCTGGAACCTACCCCTTTCCCTGTTACATTTCTACACTAGTCCTTCACCCTACTACATTTCTACATTAGTCCTTCAGTTAATAACCTCATAAAACTGGGCTGATTTATACTGCAACTTTTCATACATACAGGGAGGCAAGAAAAGTCTTTTCTAAAACTTTCCTATAATTGGAACATATGCTACTAAATTACTAAAGGCAGGGCTATAACAAAAGTGAAAAAGATTTGGTTGTTAGCAGTCCTGTGCATAGTAGATAAGTACTTCAGAAGTTTCTAAGTAAAAAATGCATTCTGTATAACTAACCACAAAATAACAATTGCCTTCTACTCTTAACAGTGAGAAGGTGTTGGCATATTTTACATTTTCAAACAAGTAATATCCACAAGCTCCTAGTTTGATAAAATTGGTGAAAAGCAGTATAAACTAATTAATCTTCCATTAATTGAAATACAAACTGATGATGATTTAAATTATGTTCTGGATATTAATCATGCAAGCAAGGTTATAAGGAGAGTATTTCAAACTTCTAATAACAAATTGTTTCAAGCAGTCAAATAAAAAGAGAGAACTATTTGCAAGTAATGATGTATTGAATTGAGTATTTTCTCATCTTGTAATTCTAGCATCACCCAATGGGCAACTACAAAGCATGTTTATTTTCTATTTAATTGATAAACACTAAGTAAAACTGCAAAAACTCTAAATTTACCAAGCTATTATGATTATGAATGTTTATTAAGACTGATTTTCTATACCAATATATCCTTATTTTGTTTAATGAATGTTTAATGAATGTTTAGCATCTGCTGTCCATAATCTACTGTAATAATTAGAGTGGATTAATTTTTCATAAAAATACTATATGTACAATTTTTTAGTCAAAACAGTGAAACTTAAAAAAATTATATGCATGCAATTGCAGAAGAAATCTGTAAAGAGGAATACAATTTGCTTATGGTTGTATCAACTGAAGTCTAACATACTTCTAAACACTTTGATGCCCACTCCGTACTTCTACTCTGGTTTTTATTTTTGTAGGATTAGAGACATGAGCTATTATCTCTACCAAAGTGAATTTTGTGCTTGGAGACACTTCATGACAAACAAATTCTGAAGAGATTGCTGAAGAAACTATAATGTTCTTTATTGAATCATAAGAGACTTGTTTTTAATGCCAGGAAACTACTTTGTAGCCTCATTTCCCTAGAAATTTTATCTCGACTCATTATTTTGTCAAAGAGAATGGTATGAGAATACTATGGAACTATCTGAAATATTTAATTAGTAATGCTACCTATTTTTTCATAAGCATGATGTTATATAGAAAAATATACACAAAAGTTTTTTCCCCGTAAAGCAGTTCTATCAGACAGAAGCATCCATCAGATTCTAATTTGAATCATTGGCAAGAAAACCATTCAAAAAGTTTTTATTCTCAAAGTACACTTAAACAAGGAAAATATAATTCTTCTGGTACTTGAGATTGATGGAAAAAATTGTTGTTTGAGAGTACTTCATAATGATTGGAAAAACTCAGACATCAATCATAGCATTAGAGCTTGCCCTATATAAATGAGGAATTTTCTCTATTCATTTCATTTATATTTTCAGTTATTATATTGAGTATCTAAATTGGGATTTTATTTTTCCCATCAATTTGTATGAACCAAATCACTTGAGCAACAAAAGAGATTGAATGAGAGAATGAGAGAACTATTATTCACAATACCTAATGAAGCATAGTCATCAAGTACAGATTTGATGGTAAGTGAAACTGAAGAGATGAACTGTGGAAGAAAGTGATGTGTTACATATATTTCTTTATTATACAGATGGGAAAACCAAAGCATATTTATGTCAAATAATATGTCCATGCTATATTTTGGGGTAGGTAATAGGAGGTCCAAAACTTTGGACCTAGACGACAGGGCTCTTTTATCAAGTTTAATTCTCAGTTACATTTTTATATTAAGTAGATGAGAAAAATAAACTAAGTATTTCTTTTCAATCTTCACAAAAGTAATGAAGAAGACAATTTACGATAATCATAGATAGGGATTAATCCAAAAGATTGGGCCAAAATTAGGGTGAGGCAAACTAGACCAGTGGGGTGCAAAACTTAAGGAGGTACTTCATTTCAGGTTTGTGTAAGTGCCAATACTTATCTCAAAACTCACTGAGAGGCTAGTTCCTTAAATCATTTGTGTGTGTGTGTGTATCCATGTTTCTTTTTAATTTTCATTTATTTTCTCTTATATTGTTGTAGTCCCCATAAAGTATTATTAAATCTTAAATCATTTTATTTTCAAAATGAGATTATTACACAGAAAAAAATAATTTTGTTGTCAACCATCAAAACTGAAAATTGCAAATAAACTTTGATATTTATGAATTGTGAGAATAACCTGTGACCAGAGAATGGCCATGTCCTGAAGGAAAAGCATAGGTGGAAGCAAATATCAGCTGTAAAACATGAAGTTCAGCCAAGGCTACAAATCAGTAATTAAAGATTATGATACCTTTTTATATTCTCAAGTGCACTGTATATGCATGATTATACTTTTCAAAGGAAGAAGTAATTGATTAGTAGCGCCAGGTAGTATAGGAGGTATGTGAGGATGGTATCTCTTAAAGTTGAAGTAATTGTAAAGTTATAAGGAAAAAAGCCCCCTTTAGAGCCAAACTTGTGCTGATATGAGCACACTAAACATATTTGAAATATTTCATATGAATGATAAACTAAATGCTTCTACAATGCTTCATTCGTACATGGAATGAGAATGTTGAACAATATGTCATACCATCTCACAAAAATTATTAAAACTTACAATTTAATCTGCCTCTCTGTTGTTTTGTAGTGTTTTCCCACATTTCCATTCTATATTCTTATTTACCACCCTCTCCCCCCTTAACTATTATCATTGCTGCTTTCAGCTGAAAAGTACTGGTTTAGATTTGGGTGCTAATTTTTCATTTTCTTCTTCCTCTTCCTTAACTCTCTCATTCTTTTCTCCTTTTTAAAAACTGCTTTTAATTGAGATAACACCAGCTTACAGCTCTTTGTATGACTCAGAAGACTAGATTCACACTCAGCTGTCACTGCCATGCTCTACCTTCCATCAGAGCAGCCACATCCATTTACCACTTACCTTGTTACACTGAGTCCTCTCTTGGTTCCCATCTCCAATCCCACCCAGTAGCCTCAATTCTGCAGTCATATTCTAGGTTATTGTTCAGGTTATTTTTGTCAGTTTCTTTCACTGTCTTTTTTACTATTTCTTTAGTAACTCATTGTTCTATTTGACTACAACTACATGTAATATCCTGTGTTCTCTTACAATTTTGTGGTGATATAATAATGTGTGTTTTTCTTTCCTAATTATTTTACATGCAGAAAGAAATTTCTTCTGAATCTGAGATTTCATGTTTTCAATTATATGATCAGGTGTTGTCTTTTTAATAGTCTCTGCTAATTCTCTTCTCTTCATCTGCAAAGTGAGACCCAGGTTAGCCCAGTGCCACAGTTTATTTTTCATGCTTCTTAATTTTTCAATTATGTATTTATATTTCACTTTATATTACGAAAACCAGACCTAGGTGTATTGCATGGTGAACACCCCAATATATTACTTGGGCAGCATGACATTTCCTTTGCAAGACTGAGTAATATTCTGATTTCTCATGCTCCAGACTGGCGTCAACATCTTGACTTAAGTGATTTTCATGTATATTGGCACATGTACTGGAAAATTGAACATATACATAATTATCCTTTTTCTACATAGTCTTCTAAATTTTAATGAAGTTTCACTGTGGCTCACACTGGGATATATATTAATGAAATCCACACACAGAGTGACACCATAGAAAATATTTTTTTGTGGCAATGGCAACACACATCTCACTAGCATCCCTGAAAAAATCCTAAGTTCTTTGTTTTGAGGAAGTCTCTGGCCTTCTCACCACTTAAAATGATATTTATTTTTCATTGTTAACGTCTCTGAATGTCCTGAACCTTTTAAGAATTTGTATGTAAAATTTAAAATATATTGTTCTTTATTTATCTAGGACCTGAAAAAATGACTAGGGTTCTTTTCTTTCTTTAAATTGTGCAACCATGTGTAGGAAATAGAGATAAAAGAATTATGTAGTATAGTAATAATAATAGAATAGAATAGAATAGAATAGAATAGAATTCTGCAAATAGAATAATGCAGTAGGTGCTCACAAATATTATTGATATTGAATTGTAATAAAAATGGGGACTATTTTATAAATAAGCATGAATAATTTCTGATTTCTATCATAATCCAACTGTTTCTAAATTAAAAAAAAACATTGTATTTCTCTACTTCCTATTATAATACTTCCTTGATAAAACAACTATTAAATATATAATGTGTATATTTTCACATTTTAAACAAAATTGCATTTATTTCATAGGATATGTCATATATTATGATGCCAATATATACAAACAATATTTACTTTTTCAGTAAAGATCTACCCAAAAACTAAAGATCTACCCGTTTTCTACAACCAAAATATTACATTATTTTTGTTTAATGTTTGTTTTCTAACTCAGTGTTATCAAATACAATTTAAAAAGTTGGCATAATTTCTGAAAGGTAGGTTTTATATAACAGTGCCCAAAGTAACAGATAATTCTTATTTTAACAACTATCATATTATTGTTTCAGAAAATGTACTTATATATAGTCCGATGAACAATGTGAGAAGTTGGTTAATGCCCACTTCATCCAGTTCCATTTCTATTACTATCAACTTTGTGGCATGAGGAAAATATCTTAAGCTCTCTGTGATTTAGTTTTGATTTTCTCATCACTAAATTTAGATCAATAATTGAACCTACCATATAGGTCCCATAATGATTAAATGAGATGATATAAGAAAATATGTAGAAATTGTTTGGCTACTAAAGAAATATTAAGTAGTATTTCTACAGACCTAAGATGGATCTTAAGTTCCTAGTTTTGCCTCCACTTACTTATATGCCCATTTTGATAATATTTTAAACACTTGAATATTCACACAGAATTAATGAACATTATATTCTAAATCTAGAGATACTCTGCTTTATATACCCTTATTTATATATAATTTAAAACATTTAAAAATAGAATACTTTGTTTTTATAGTAAAAATATAATTTTTCTGATTAGAGTTATTTTTTTTTTATTTAGGAGTGGGTGGATGGTAGCATATTTTTCTGGCATTACATAAGACATGTTTGATTTAGAGCAAATGTTAATTTTATTCAAATGTCTTCCAAATTTTCCAACTATGCATTCTGGGACAGAAAATGTCATGGTTATTAAAACACTTTATTCTCTCCACCCCCACTCCCTGCCCCAAATAGGATCTATTCAACTATTGTGGGGTAAATGAAGCTGCTAAGGTATAATGAAATGTTTATTCAGTTGTTTGAATCATAATTTTTAAAAAAAAGGCACTATTGTTTCTCTGGCATCTTTCCCTCTTGGGTGCTCAATTATTTGGAAACTGGCTTTTTTGATTTAATGTTTTGTGGCTACATTATATTCATGCACCACTTCTGTTTTTCTGTCAAAATGAACACAACTGTTTTAAAGTATTACCTGCATTTCCAGGTGATAACCAGAAAATGCAAATACCACTGAGGTGAGGATGCAAGAATCATAATGGGAAAAGTCACCTTAGAGAATATACTGCCAGTACATGTAAATTTGCTTAGATGAGAAAACAGAAAAAGGATGGCTAAGTTGTTGGCATGACCATGTACAGTTAAGTGTATTTAGTTTGAAAATCCAATTCCCTCAACTTTATGCCTATTTTATAATACTGAGAGCTTATTCTGCTTAAAATATAAAACCCAGAATGTCAGCTAAGATGTGTATGCAGACACCACCTTAAGAATTTGAATTACTTCTCTATAATAAATAAAATAATATCACCTCATTTTCTAAAGAACATTATGAATTGAAGAATATTTGACTCTTTGATTAGACTTGACACATTTGTCTGGGTGAATGAAAACTGCTTGTAAGATATGGGAAATCATAATGTGTTCTCATGTAATCATTTTATTTTCTGCCAGAAAATGATGCCAACTAAATCATTTTTTGAAATCCAACATGCTGCTATATAGGTTATATGCTTACTTTTTTTTACTTTAATGTTAGGTATAGGTTTATTTAGAGTTTAGGTACAACTCCTTTTTAAAGTTATAGGTGGTCTCTAACCATTCTTAGAAATGTTTTATTCAGGAATTAAACATTTGTCTGTATCAGGGGACTTTATCTTTATTCATAAAGCCAAGTTCCATTACAGTTATAATATAGTTTCACTCATTATTAATTCACCTGAAAAATTTAACTGTCAAAGTCATTTCTTTTAGGAAATCTTCCAACCTACATTTGGATTTATCAACTTATATGAAATATTCTTATTTTACATTGTCCCTCTATTATACTGCTGAAGAATTTTTAATACAAAGACATTTCAGAGGCCCTGAGTGACATTTTCTTGCAGGTATTCAAATATTCATAATAATTTAGTGGCTCAATATGTATGACTTTTAACCAATTTTTTACTGTATGTTCTTGAAGATGAAGATATAGTTTAAGTTTATTTTCAATTTTTAAAATTCTTACAATACTTTAAACAATCTGCTGTCATCTGGTCGTATTATAATAAAGATAGAATTAAAAGCACGGCAGAATTAAAGTTTATATTGTTATACCATCGGTGCTATAATTTTCAAAACTAGCCCATTAGAAATTTTTCTCTGAAGTTTCTCCATAATTAGTTTAATTTTATAATCTAAATTTTAAATAATTTATCATATGTGGAGATAATTGATGGAAAATACTTCTAACATTAAAGATGAAAAGATATCTGCACCTAGAAAGAGTTAAATAAAGCAACTTTCCAAATTGTATTGGTAAAGGGAAGAGAGAAAAATGGAAAGGAAGAGAGAAGAGATGGAAAAAAATAATTTGCTAACATCTATTATTGTAATTATCTGCTTCATTTATTTTTGCTTTTAACATTATATCTGTGATATATATGAAGAGTCACTTGTTTCACACTATGAAATAATCTGTAGTCAGTCTCTGTAGATGCCTGTATAATATGTGTATATATGGTATAATCACATATAAAAAGTATATTGTATATATACATATCATATATTTTATATACTAATATGTCATATGTATATTTCTAGCAGAAAAAATAGAAATTAACCAGAAATATATGACATGTATTTTATTGATTATTAGTCCTCAAAAATATATTTCTTAACACTGACAATAGATCTTTATTTTATTGAATTTAAAATCACATTGGTGTTTATTTTATGTTAACTGATGGGATGAACTATAAAGTGACTTTGTTTACAAAGATCCAAATTAATTCCAAGAACCTGTATAATTTTGTGTAAATGTATTAATGAGGCCGAGAAGGAACACATGATTTCATTTTTAACCCTGACGTTAAAGAGCATAAAATTATGAGAAAAGTCCAGGCTTTTTTTATTTAAACAGAGAAAATATCAATGTCAATGTCATGATATTGGCATACAAAAGACAACTGAAGAATAGAGGATGGTAAAGCAAGGGGTTCTAGAGAGACAGTTGCATCTTCAATGTTTACTTTCCCTTTCTCTGGAAGAACTTGTAATTAATCCCATGGAGCAGGCTTACCTGATCTCATGTTTTAGCTGTAGGCCTCACTAAAGTCTTTCAAATGTATCACATAGGTCATTTCCCCTGACTATCTCTTACACCTCTCTCAAATTACCACAGTAGGTAAAATCTAATGACTGAATCTTATAGTTTTGTTAGTAAGTGACTCGACTGGATGGGCAACCAAAGTCACTAGTAGTAATATAGTTGAAAATTGTATTGCCCGTCATACTGGTGGGTGGGGTCTGAGAAAAAGACTTATGTGAAGAAATGGGAAGGGGGGATAAGGAGGGAGAAAAAAAAGGTATGAAGGGATGCCAGAATGGCAGGGCAATAAAGAGGAGCCAGAGGGACTGGTTTTGGCAGAAACCCCTGGGAACAGAGAGCTGGTGATGGCGAGGAGCAATGGTGGGAAAGTGGCCAGCAGAAGAGTGGCCATTGTGAAGTTGGATGTCAAAGATGGCAGCTGGTTGTGACTGTGCTAGCTCAGGCAGCAGTACCTGTAGGATATATTAACCAAATAACTCTCTCCCCACTCTCTCTGCTCTCCCTGTTTTTATTTTCCTTGTAAATAAGCTTTTATTAGCTTTTCTATGTGTCTGCCCTTGGGCCCTATTCTGAGTTTCTTAAAGCAAGTAGGGACTTAAACCCAGACCATCCCATTTCCCTTTGGGTTTGCTCTATAAAAATATAACTATAGGGTTAGTATAGCAAGGGTGTGGATATAATGTACAACTAAAGGAAAGTGTTATAAGTACTAATATATAAAAATTCTGAATAAATCCAAGGAAATCTATTTTAGCCCTCCACACATAAATCTATTTTATACTTTTTAAAGAATATTATTATAATATTGTTTGAGTATTATATTCTTTATTCAGCTAGGGCTACACTTTTACTTTTCAAAATCTTTTTAAACAAATCATTCTTGATAGCACTTCCAAATCATGGAGTATACAATGCCTTTAAGTATCACATCCAAGTACATATTTTATTTAGATGAAAATCCTTTGATAAATACTGTACATTTCAAGACAGTCTTCAACCTAGTATGCTAAATGTGATTTGGCCTTTTAAATAGGTTCTTGTTGTTACTATAAGTATCATTTGTTATCCTGTGCTATACCATTTTATATTACTAAATCTGTGCATTTTGAGTTATCAATTATTTTTGTAGATTTTTTCTGTAATTTAGCTATTTGAAGTTATTTCTATCACAGCATTTAATATTGAAGTGAATTGTGATGATTCATTCAATTATTAAAAACTTGAAAACCAATTATCTTAAGTAAATGTGTTCTATTTTTGATAGGGACACTCTAGCATATTAATTGATAATAATTAAATCACATATGTTTTCTTATATAGCCTTAGTCATATATAATTTCACTACCAAGAATCAACTTTAAGTTCTTCTTGGATGCATTCCAAATAGGGCAGGTATTACTCTGTTACTCTCTATTGCCTTGCCTAATGTGCAATAGTGTTCCTTGATATTAAATTGTATACTTACACGATCATTTGGTTGCTGTCAAAGCATGGAGAATGGCTTAAAAGTGATGAGTCACAATGATATTCATAATATCCAACATTTTTCAGGCTTATAATCTCTTTGATATGTGTTCCAGGATATTTGATAATTCAAGTTTGTTTACAATTTTTTCTTTGTCACATAAAACCTATTTATTGTTACTGGAGAAACTATTTCTATATAGGCTACAGAATACATTTCATGTTTAAATTCAGAACAGGCATCTCATGGAACATTAATATCTAGGAGAAAACTAAACACCTTCATTTCAGCACATCAATTTTCTAATGAGTAAGGATATTTTTACTATATTGATTTGCAGCTTTTTCAGTATAAATTCATCTGCTCATGCACTTGCCATAATGATGAAAAGGGCAAGTCGATTTATCTACATTTAGGCCATACTTTCCTTTGTGCTTTAGTGTTAGAACAGGGATTTAGCACAGTGGTTGCAACCCGGACTTCCCCCATCCAGTATTTCTGGAAAGTAGCTGTGCATGTTTTAGAACAAAGTAACTCAGACCCTATTACTTTATCTCATACCACACTGGTCGTAAAACTATTTTATTTAACAGGAGGTGAGGGGGCACGTTTTTTCATAAACAAAATTGGTCAAATCTAATTATCCCATCTGTAAATTCCTGCCCCTTTTGTTAAACCAAAGCAGTCAAAACCCATTTAAGATTCTATCTGTGAACCTCTGTCCCCTCAAATCAACAAGTATTTGTAAAACAAACAAACAAACAAACAACAACAACAAACAAGTATTTGTGGCTGCAGCTTTAAGTCCCAAGGTGTGATTCTCATCTCACCCAGCTTTACTCATCTGAATGTGTACTTTCATTTAATCAAATTTCATTTCTTACTCACCTGTGATCACATACATTTTTTCCTGTGTAGCAGTCTATACCATTACTACTACTACTACTACTACTACTACTACTACTACTAGTACTACTACGTGGAGTGTGAAGGAATCTCAAGAAGCATTGGCAAAGTCCAGCTTTAAAATTATAATGGTGATGATGTCACCACGTCCTTTCCACTGGGTTGATATCAGAGGAAGCCACTACAGGAATGTCAATGGCTCAGGTAAGCCAGAGGAAAGAGGCAAATTGATTTAGAACAGATGGGAGGGAAGGGTTCTAACAGAGAAAGGGAGAGAAACAAAACATATAAAAAAAACAAAATAATAGACAAGAACAAGTGCTGGTGTGGATGGGGAGAGAAACAAACACTCTACACTGCTAGTGAGAATGCAAACTCATCCAGTAACTGTGGAAAGCTGTGTGGAGGATCCTCAAGCTACTGAACATGGATTCAGCAATCACACTTCTGAGAACTGACCCAAAGGACAAAAACACTAATTCAAAAAGTCAGATGTTTATTGCAGCACTATTTAGAATAGCCAGAACATGGAGACAACCCAAACGCTCCAAAACAGATGAATGTATCAGAAAGTCATGCTGTATGTACATAATGGAATATTATCAAACAATGAAACATGACAGATTTGAGTCATTGTGATAACATGGATAAACCTAAAAGGAATCATGTTAGCAGAAATAAGGCAGAAAGAAATATAGATGATCTCACTTGTATGTGGGGTATAGGAGAACAAACAAAAGGACAAATAAAATTTAAAAATAACTGTCAACAGAACTGAAGAATAGAGCAAGAGATGTGGAGGGAGGTAAAATTGGGGGAGGGGTAGGAATAAGAGATTAAGATGATGGTTCACAAGTGACAACGTAGTGAGAGAACCCCAGGGTATACAAAATATAAAATATATGTAAAATATATATGTGCAATTACTTTATAATGTAAAATATATAACGTTCAATCAAAAGAAAAAGTTAGTTTCTCAAGATACTTATTTTTTTCTTTGAAAACATATTCAACTGAAAGAGATTTCATGCTTTCATAATTTTAAGAATGTATGCATAGTCATTTTGTAAAAGCTTGGCTACCTAGAGCTTAATCAGTAATCATTTATTGAGTTATCTGTAAGATTATTAGATGAAATGACTCTCCAATTGCTATTATAGTTTACAACCCAGCTATACATTTTTCTAACATTTTAAGTGATCTATATATATTTCTCTGACACATTCACTGTATTCTCAAGTCTTCCTCAATATACAAATTTTAGTGTTATCAGTCAGAGGTTAGCCCTTCTTAGTAATATTCTCTCTATAAAAACTGAACTTTATTTTGTCAAAAATATCGATCTAGTATCTAAATCTTAGCTAATATTTTCTGTACTTCCAGATAGAATATGAATTAGTTCATCACATGCCTTACTAGGGAATCTAGATCATTTACTTTCTGTGCAAACCAAATTTTATCATTAGCAAATTGTTTTAAAACAAAGAAAACCCATCTCTTTTTTCATTCTACTTTATGACATATGCTCAATTAAGTAACATGAAATTGATAACATTCTATTTCTACTTATTTTTGGAATTTTTTGGCAGACATCTAACTAAGGTGTGTTAGGAAACTATGAATAATTCTGGAACTCTCAGGTTGAACTAAGAGACATTTACTTATATGACATCATAGAGATTATTCTGAAAAATTAGATTTTTCACAAATTTCATTTGCTTGGGCCTAATCTTACTAACAATTAGTTTTATCACTTTGTTATGCAGTTGCATGATTATGTTATAATTTAATTTTAACACTGCCAATTTATTAAGGAGGCATTTGACTCAGAGTGTTTTTCCCTTTCATTAAGCTAACTTCTAAGTTACAATTATTTTGGCCTTAATCAATAATATGGAAATTAATATTAATTGTAGTAATTTGCACTTGAAATCATCCAGCTAATGCTAATTATGAGTATTATCTGTATTAACCTTTCCTTCAAGTAAGTGTAGCATAGAATCAGTTATTAGCAATTTCCCTGGGGTATTGTTTTATTGTGATTATGATCATGATTTCAGCACAGCACATTGAGTCTTATCAATTAAAGTGGGAGCTTTTCAATCGATAAGTAGATCTCCTGTGTTTTATGTTAGTGAATCAACTATGTGGGATTTAGCAGTCTAGTGAATCAACTATGTGGGATTTAGCAGTCTGGGGAAACTGATTCTCAGAGAGGTTGACTGATTAGGATCTGAGGATACAGAAATAAATAGAACCAGAGAGCCTGATTCAGTCCAAAGATAGTTGATGCTATAAATCATTTTACATATACTGTCTAGACAGGAATGTTTATATGAACCAAATAATTTATTCAAGGTTGTATTGTTCACACATAACATCATGGGATATACATTTAGGGTTTTGTGATATTATTCAGAGACCTTTTCCATTAAATGATACGACCATAACTTCTATGCCAATATATTCCTAAGTTAATATATGTATTTTCTTTCCAAAGCACAATGTTTTTGTTTTTTGTTTTTTGTTTTTGAGACTAGGTCTCACTATTTTTGCCCATGGAACCGCAGGCTCTCGTTGCCCGGGGTACCACAGACTCAAGCAATCCCCAGCCTCAGCTTCCCAGGTAGCTGGGATTACAGGCACGCGCCACCACACCCAGCTATTTTTTTGGGGACTAGGTCTCGCTACGGGCCCCAGGCGGGAAGCACAATGTTTTTGGATAACGAAAGTTATAAGAACAGAATTTCTGAAAGTTAGTAGAGATTGTTTAAACCACCATTGTTTATGATTTTAAAAAATAGCTAATAGTTAAAACAAGACAAAATAAGCATAGGCAGTAGAAAAATTGCAGTTTGTAGCCAAAAACAAAGCCCAATGGTATATTGTCAGTATAATAGAAATCTGTCCTAGGGTAAACAATTGCTTGCTATAAAAATAATCGGGCAGGAGGCATGTTCCAGGGCGGCATAGTGACAGGTCCCAAACTCCTTGCTAAGGTGCTTGTTAAATCAGTCACAGAACACTGGGGTGGTTGTGATTTGAGAGTGATGGTAGCAAATAACAGACGAGGTGAAGCCCCATGATGTCTTTACCTGGTGGGATGGTCTGGCTGATGCTTTGCTAAATGCTTCCTAGTTGCTCCCATCTTTCTCCTATTCTAAAAGAGAATTCTTTGAAGCTTTAATTTTTATTGATTTTGTTCACATTGTTGTTTTTTTTTTCTTTTGTAGCTGATTATTTTTATTGGCAAATATTGTTAAATATTTTTAGAGCAGTTTGAAAATTTTCAGTCATTTTATCTCTTTGGTATGAACTGTTGCTTTCTACTGGCTAACACTAGGTCAGAAGCAGTAATGTTTCAACATCACTTTAATTTTGATTGAGGGTCTCTTTGGCCCTTTGTAGGCTTAGGGCTTTAAATGTTTTCTTCACAAAGAACCTGATACATTCCTTGAGCTTTAGTTTTGTCATCAGTAGAAAGTACTAATATATTGATTATTTTCAATGACATTTTTATGTGTATTCTTAGCCAAGGATATTAAATTATTTTAAAATACAAAATCAATCATGTTGACATTTAGAAATGTTTAAATCAGTGAACAAATACTTTATAACATTTAAATTATATCTTTTTTGGCATTTTGTCCTTGAGTACAATCTCTTTAATATATTTTTAAATTTTTATTATGTCTTTAATTGTGCCTTTTTATTGAGGCAATGGTTTATAATACTACATATATAGTAATATGTAACACTGTATACTTCTTTACATTGTTTACCATGCCAGCCCCATTTCAAAGAACCAATTAATCATTCATCTTAATCAACATAACCCTTCTCTCCTTTGTTCTCACATCCTCTTAGGTATTACTCTATAATTTAATATAAATATTCTATAATTTAATAGTTTTAATTTTATTACTTGGGGAAATGGAAAATTATTATTATTACTCAGTTCTGAGAGTTTGTGGTACCTTTTATTTAATTAGCTATACAAAATAATAGATATTACAAAAGGATGATCTTGCATCATAACATGCTAAAATATATTTCTGTACTTACCTCAGGTTCTTCTATTTCCAAATTAATCAAATGTTTTGTCTTTAGAACAAGTGGAATATTTACCTGAGCATTATCATAAGGTGTACTGGTAGATTTGTCGTTAGGAGAAGTAGTGATTCAAGAGAGCATGAGTCGGTGGGGTTGATAGAGGTGATACTGATTTAGAATTACATTTAGACAGGGTAAACACCATGCTAAAAGGAAAAAGGAATAAAGCTACATATATTTTATTCAGATAAACAATTTGAGGCACTGTATATTGCTAGTAATGATGTATGATTTCCCAACACACTAGACTGGTGATACGTTGAATAGTCACTGTTAGGAGAGGGTGATAAATTATGCAGTCAGTCTCACTGATCTACAAGAATGGCTTAACAATCAAATATATTACAAATTTGTCATATTGTTAAGATGATAATTTATTGCAATTGGCCCAAACTTGAAGTATTTTCTGATGCACAGAATATAAATGGCAAATATACAAAGAAAATATACGAGGCATCATCTGTGACACAAAAGGGATTATAAATTATTAGCGGTATTCCATTTCACCTCCTTTTTCATCACGTATTTACACATCCAACAGATATTAAAATTATTTTTAATGTATATTGCAAATAATACAGGAGTATAATATAGGTGAATATAATTCAACCAGTGATTGCTGTAACTGGTAAATATTTGTGACATAGATAACAATGAAAAGAAAGATGAAGTTGAAGTATTGTTACTTTTTAATTTTATTCATCATAGTTTACAATGGAATTTAAAATTCTTTCAATAATCCTCCAGGTATTCTAGACTATATTATGGTACTCCTGGGAAATTTTTGCTGTGTTAACATCTGGCAGGTAACACATGCAGCCAAAGAGAGCATCAACAGTTTTAAATGGCTTTCTCAATGAATATTTTTTCATGTAAAATATTTAGATATGTTTTAAACCATGAAATTTAGGAACAAACTTTAGAAAGTTCAGAGGTAAAATCACTTCTAATTATGTAGAAGACATATTTACTTGACTTACTTGGCTACACTTACTTGACTACATATGTATGCAGCATATCAATTTTATGTGTAATATTCATATGCTGTTAAAAAGATCCATGAAGCAACTCAATAACTCGTAGTGAAATATTTTAATTCTCTCCTCATAACTCCTTTCTCTGCATGCCACCCTCACTCCATCCTTTTCCTAAAATATCTAATCATTTGCATTACTAGACTTTTTTGTAGAAGTCATTTACTTAAAACTTAGCTAATATATTATATCTACTTAATCTAATTAATGTATTTACAGCTACCCCTGTATTAGAATAGAAATTTTTTATTCTTTATTAAATGTAAACTAAAAAAGTAACATTAATTTGCTGCAACTGCCATAACAAAATACCACAATCTGGGTGATTTAAACTCAGAAATCTATTTTTCACAGTTTTAGAGAAGCCCAAGGTTAAGATGCATGCAAATACTATGAGGGCATGTAAAGATAGCATATGTATAAAGACATGCTGCAAAAAGGGAAAAAAAAGGTATATGATTGGAACCAGTTTATACTTACATTTTTGTATCCTATTAAATTGTATTCTATTGAAGTATCTGTCTCTCTACCTCTTTTCTTACAATTACATTCTTTAATTGTAGAAAATGTACCTATATAATAAATAATATAATCTGCCTTCAGCTATTGAATTTGTCAATGAAATCAGAGTGCAATAATTTACTAGTTGCTGGATCCTGGAATTGAAAATACTGTTTCATATAGACTTACAGTTTCTAAGGAATTGATAACTAGAATATATTATCTTATGGTAGGAATAGGATATATATTTGTGCCTATTTGCAAACTGACCAAATTATTGATTGATGTTATTTTATTGACCTTTGTTAGAAATTTACTAAAGGAAACTAATGGCTGGAGAATACTGGCATTTGTATGCACTGTGTGTGTGCATTAATTTCTTTTGTGCAAAAAAATGTTTAAACTAGTATTTACTTATGTTTATCAGTAAGTCATTGCTCAAATACCAAGCGTATTAAGTCTTAGCGTGAGAGTTTTGAAGGCTTCTTGTCTGCACTGCGCTGTGTTTGATTAATCTCTGTTAACTTTGATCATGTTCTGCAGTCAGCTGGCTGCTTTTACAACCAGTTTGTTGGTTGGCTTGCTGTTAACCTGGTCAGTGGGAAATATTGGGCCAAATCTTTGCTATTATTCATCTGAATAGCATAACTGCATTTCATAGTTGCAATGAGACTATAAGGTAAATTTGTTAAAGGAAACTCAGAAATAGAACCACCATAAAAGTCTGAATTTTATTGATCCAAGTAGTTAAACCTGGCTCATTTTCAAGAAGTGGGAGAATAGATTCTGCTCCTTAATGGGAGAAAATGAAATATTGTATTAGAAGGGATGGCTACAGAGGTAGATATGAATTACCACCCTTTCAAAGTCAATATATTATACTGTGGTTTGCTTACTTGTATTTGTAAAGTTTTACAGAGCTGAAAAAAATGTAGCTTTGAAAATATTGATTTGGTTTCACTATCTAGTGTTTTTCTAAAGAAGAGTATTGCTTTTTGTTAAAAGGTGATGACATTAAAGCTCTTTAACTCCACTGTGCCTTTTAGATTTTTCCTATAGAGAAAAAACAAATTGCATTACCATAGGCACTTGACATTTTCTGGAAGTCATGATCATTTTGCCAATCTCGAAATTAGTAAATATCAGATTAGCACATAAAAAGAACATAAAAGTAACTTTTGCACTAAAATATGCCATTTTTAATGTACACAGTTCATAGGCAAAAGTTACACTTTATTGTTTCTCACTTAAATTTATCAAAAATGTACATATAATACTAGGATAAAATGAGTCATAAAAGTGGTCAAATGTAGTAGTGTTAGATAACCCACATTTTGAAGTAAGCTGCATGATTTACTTCAAAGACTAGAGTGTGCTAAATGATTTTAAAACTTTCATAGCTTACTATAAGTTAGTAAGTAGTCTAGGAATGTTGAGTATTGGACTAAGGAGCATTCAGAACTGGGGGAGAAGGAGGTCCTATTCTCCTTAAGCCATCTGAGAGTAGATTGAAGGAGTCATTAAAAATGTTTATATCCAGGGGGTTGGCAAGAAGAGTCTAGATAGATAAAGAGGAAGAGAAATGCCCCCACTGCAAATTTCTAAACCTGAAATAAAACAAGGATTTGGGAGATTTAACCTTACATTTATAATTTTGATTATTTACTTGGGTTAGAATCATTTCTAAATGAAACACTGTTCTTTTGATTAAAATAGCATATGACTACTGCATGTAAGTAACGTTGAGAGATTTGAGAAAACTATGGGGAGAATGAAAATTGAAGTCCTTCAAATATCCTTTCTGTAAAGTACAGTTTAATTAAAATAACTTTATTTCTCAATGTTATATGTTCTCTTATACCACCACTTGTGACTTTTCACACTAAAAGTTGAGTTCTCTTGTGAAAAGAATTATGTTCCCCAAAATTTATATTGACACTTCAGTATGATTGATCATTTGACTGATTGATAGCTATATCTGTATCTGTGAAAAACAGTACAAAAGTTCATAGAAAGTAGTTTGATTATTTTTATGATGCATGGACATTTCCTGAAGAAGATGCAACACACTGATGTCACTCACAAAAAGAACACAGGGATGGTGATGAATGTCTCACGGAGAACCTCTGGTCTCTAAGAGGCTGGGCAGAGAAACTTGTGTGCTAAATCATTCTTATGTCCATTTTCAGTGTGAGTTTTATATCTTTCACCAAAGGGCATATAAGAAGGGAGGCAGTGATTTATTTATACAGCTCTTTAATGCTCAAATACTCATCAAAATAATTGTTAGAGAATTATCTTCATAAATGTTGGTGGACCTCTACTTAGTTCTGAGAAAATATAACCTAAATTAAGTACTGTAAGTCACATGACTCAGAGCTTAAATTTCAGTAAATAAATATAGATTACAGAACAGAATAGAAAAAATGAATAATGTGGATTATATCTAAAACAAAATTTTAGCGACCTTTTCTAAAGTTCCTTTAGCACTATTGCTTAATTCTTTGCTGGTCACTTTTATTCATGTTAATTATTTATCATGTTGTTCAGCATAATATTATCTTCACTTACAGATCTACCCCAAGATGAATATTGATGTGGGCAAAGTAGAAGTTAATTTCTGTTTCACCAAGGTGTGCTGTTTCACTCTGGTGGCCGACAAATTCCATGGGGATGGGACATTCTGTGTGCTTGTGCCAGAAGTGATGCTGTGTGAAAGAAGCGTTGTTCGTGTCTTGCTCGCTCTGGCATTCAAAGTGATGAGGCAAGAAATGAGAACACAGAGTAGGTGCATAAGTTACTTTAAATATAATATTTAATGTTTAAATGAATTTCATGCAACAATAATAGAAAGATAAAGAATTGCTAATCAAGATGAGAGACAAGGAATCTGTAAGGTTTATATTGCACAGCTCTGTAGCTCAGATGAGAAAAATCATAGGACCCTATGGACAATTTCCTATTACTTTGTTTTCCAAAGTCATAACAGTTTTCTGGTTTTCCTCTTAATTAGCATTGAAACAACATTTATTTTTTGGTTCTTATATAGAAACTACTATGTACTTGGGATAGATTATTTCTCAAAACAATCCTGAGAAAGGGATATTATCTACATTTTCTTGAAATACGAAATTAACATTGTATGTATACTGCACATACATTTACAGAGCTAGTATTTGGTCAAACCTGAATTTTACTTTTAGTTTGTAGTATCAGAGCATCTACTTTTCATTGGAATGGTGCTTATCATGGGTTTGTTTTTCTCCTCTCCAATCTCCTTTTTGTGTCTGGTTTATGTAAGTTTCTTCTGCATGCCATCATTCATCATTTAGACATTTTATTCCTGAATGTGAATTCTAAAGCTATGTTTGGAGTGGAGGGTTATTTTTTTCAGCTGAAATGTGTTAAAAGACTTACCCTCCCAAATAAAATACCATGTATGTATTGATGTATTTTCTGTTTCTAGGTCATCTGAAATTTCCTGAGTTTTCAAAGGCATTAAACCCTATTGATCCTCTCTGTTCGAATTCTCACCCATTTTCTCTGACCTGTTTTACCCCTGGTTTTCCTGCTTTCTGTGGCCATTTACTATGTCCTTTTTTTAACCAAACTTTCCAGTGACTGTTCACTGCATATTTTTCCTCTCTCTCTTATTTTCTTCTCTGAATAGTTTCATTCAGTTGACTCTCAATGTTAGCTGCTGATATATTACTTATATTGGTAATTTGTTTGAACTGATTATTTTATATACCAATAACTATTGTGTGCCTTATAAGCTGGATACTGTCCTAGGTGCTAGTAAATAAAGCAAAATTATCC
>PVHY01002534.1:0-124812 GCA_004024945.1 Uropsilus gracilis
AGATAGAAAAGGTGAAATATAGGGTTTTTTTTCAGGGCACTGAAACAATTATTTATATTACTGCAGTGGTTGATACATGACAATTTCTCAAAACTCAGAAATTAACAGCACAAAGAGTAAAGCTTAGTACATGAAATTTTTAAAAATCAATTTAGATGGTTTGGAAAATCACACAATGAAATGCAGGATGTGTCAAAAAAACTTAACTTTATTATGAATGTATGAAACAACCTTACTATAAGGGGTGGGGAGAGGTGTTAACCTCCACTAGGAAATGGAGGCTGTGAAAATAAACTATTTGAGGTCCCTGGAAAGGAGGAGGGGAGATGGAAGAAGGATTGCAGTGCAACAGTAAGGAGCTCACTCTTACTATGGCTAAAATGGACAAGCCACATAATTGTTTGGTTGCCTACTAAAGTTAACTTACAACACACCAGATCAAACTGGTCAGAACTGCAATAGATCGTATCAAAACTGAAACACAGATTGTTCCTGACTTCAGTCCCCCTCCCAAGGTCAGTTAGCAATTAGTCACAGACAAGCGACCACTGTAAAAATCCCAGAATCCACGGGTAACTTTGAACCCCAGAAACTAAGAAGGGTAGCAATAGAAAAGTGAGAAGACCATTGTACTCTGACTATGTCACCCTTACCCCACGACCAAAACACTAAGAAGATGCCCCTAGATCTATGGTTTCTCCAGTGGAGAAAAGGGAACCCCAAATGAACACCCAGCTTAATAAGTACTGCAGTACACTTCTTGGAAGTCCTACCTGGTCGCACCTACAGAGGAGAAGCCTGGTCAGGTATGTGGGACTTGACTACTGGTGATCACAAATAAAGAGGGTGAAACAGTACTCTGCATCTTAACCTTGACACAAAGATCTTAACTACAAGTGATCTGCAGAATCCTACCAGTGGCCATATCTCACCAGTGACCTATGATATGAACCAGCAAGCCGTGAGCCCAGCCTACAGCCCCACCTAGCTTCAAGGAAGAATCTGCTGCCCTGCCTGAACAGGTAATCCAGTCAGCAGCACTGTCCATTTGGGAAACAGTCTGAGACCCACCTAACCAGAAGCAATCATGGAATTCAGCCCATAGACATGTCCAATCATGGAATCCAATCAGTGGCATCAGTCTGCCAAGGGAACATGGCCAATAATCTTGCCCACCTAGAGTTGATTGCAGAGCCCAATCAGTGGCGCCACCAGACAATCACAGTCAATCTCTGGCCAAACAAGGAGCTCACCCAACAGTTCCAGTATTTCAATGCAGAGTCCAGTTAATAGGCCCACTCATCTGCAGGATCCAGTGAGTAGTACCCCCATATCCTCAGAGCACAAGCAGTAACCTTCCCCAAGTAGTGACCCTAGTACCAAGACTACCTGTCCATGAAGGCTGCCAGTTGACTGGTCAAGGTTTTGCTTGCTACAGTAACTTGTAAACTCCGTAGGAGATCACTACTGAAATGCACAGACACCAGTGCAAGGACTCAAGTATCATGAAGTGTTAGGAAACAAGAGACCACCAAAAGAACTTTAAAAACACTCCAAAAGCTTATTATAAGGAAATAGAGACCCATGAACTGCCTGACAAAGAATTCAGAACAACCCCCTTAAAGTTCAGCTGACTACCAGGACAGACAATAAAATTAGAAAAACAATGCATGATCAAAATAAATCCCACAAAGTAATAGAAACCATTAAAGACAAACGAAAACCCGAAAACTTCAGAATACAATGACTGCACTGAAGAACTCAATAAGGAGCATCAAAGCAGATTCAGTCAAGCAGAGTTGAAATAAAAACAAATGAAAAAGATCAATGAACTAAAGCTAGGTTATTTAAAATCATTTTGTCAGAGAAGGAAAAAAAAAGAATGAAAGAGTTAAAGTCCCTGAGAGTTGTGAATCCCATCAAAAGAAACAATAAACATTTAAGGGAATCCCAGAAGGAAAAGAGAAAGGGATAAAGTCTATTGAAAGCAAGAATGATTGAAAACTTCCAAACCTTGGGGAAAGAAATGGGCGAAGATCTCTCAAGGAGATTAAACCTAAAAAGAACTACACTGAGACATTATCATTATGAGAAGTCAAATAATTTTGAATGAAAAAAAAAATGACTCAATCATACAAGGGAACACCCATAAGAATATTAGTGGATTTCCCAAGAGAAACATTTAAGGCTACTAGTGGAGTGAGATATTTAAAATCTTGGAAGATAAAACCCGGCCAAACAAGAATACTGTATCTGGTAAAGCTGTCCTTCAGAAATGGTGAAGAGCAAGACTTTCTCAAACTAACAAAATTTCCTAAACTAAAATGCTGAGGGAGTGTACCACCACTAGACCTGCCTTACAAATTATGCTAGATATTCTTCAAGGTGAAATAAAAAGTTTGAGTTATCACTGTAAAAAACCAATGAATAAAAAAAATTATGGTACTAGTAAATATATTTGTCACTTAACAATGGAGACATGTTCTGAGAAATACATTGATAGGCAATTTTGTCACTATATGATTATCAAGAGTATACAGTTATGCCCCACATAATGATGTTTTGGACAACAGCAGACTGCATATGGTAGTGGTCTCTATATATGTCTTGGGTGTGCATTAAGCTATACCATTTAGGTTTGTGTAAGTACACTCCTCACACATGACAAAATTGCACAATGACACATTTCTCAGAATTTATCACTAAATGACACATTAACTGTGTAAATACAAACACACACACATATATAGACACACATATATAGAAACTGCCATAAAAAAGGAAATTCTACTATTTTTAACATGAGACTACCTTGAGGGTATTCACCTTAAGTGAAATAAGTCAGAGAAAGATAATCTAATCTCTTACATGTGGAATCTAATTAAATTTATAAAAAGAGCAGACTGGGAGTTGCTAGGGAGGCAGGGTAGGTACAAACTTCCACTAGAAGATAAGTTCTGAGGATGGTGATTGTACTTAACAGTGCTGTGCTGTTTATTAAAATTTTGCTGAGATCTTAAGTTCTCAATACACAAAGAAATTTTAACTATGTGAGGTAACAGATGATTAATCTTATTGTGGTAATAAATTCCAATATATACATAAAACAAATCATCCCACTGTACACCTTAACATTTCACAATGTTATGTTAATTATCTTAGTCAAGCTGGAAGTTGGGGAGAAGTTGAGTGAGCTAGAGGAGAATGAATAAAGCAACTAATCATAGTCTAGTTCCTCTCTGTCTGTGTCCCTCTCTGTACAGGATATATGCTTTTTTACAAGTGATGAGGAGATGGAAAAAGATAGACTAGAATTTTCTGGCAATAACTTTTAAAAAGATATAACTTTGCCAAAAGTAGTAATAATTGTAAAGACAAAAGATACAGCAATTTTTTTAAATCCTGCTTTATGAGAATCTGACATTCACATGTAGGGACACTGTAAAGTTTGTGCTTCCACAATGTCAAGTCATGAAGATTCTTAAACATTTTGAGAGTATGACCAACCAGACAAAAAGTGTATAGGGTCCCCAGCAACAAAAGGTAAGGGGCACTGAAACAATCACTTGGATAGGCTTGGCCAGACACATTCTGTGCTATCCCCCTAAAGGGCCTACAGACAACAACCAACATTTCCTTATGTTCTCCAGAATGCTAACCTGGTAAAGTTGGAGACAGGATGGTATGGGTGGTTCATCATTAATTCTATGGATTAGAGTCCTTCTGAAGTGACCCACTAAAAACTTAAGAAAATTAGCAATTTAGCCCCTACTGAAAACAAAACACAAAACCACTCAACCTCCACATCCCATTTTAATTAACCATGGAATCCGTCTTACAGAATAGCACCTATAAACAACCTTCAAAACAAATTTTGGGAAAAATTTGTATACCCCTCAATGGCAGCTGGTAACATTGCAGGAAAGACTGATTCAAAAGATAGGAAACTCTGGCCTCTTCTAATACGATTTCATTAGCTGTATTTCAATATCTATTTCTCACACACACAAATAATGATCTGTAATATAAGATCAAGCAAGAAAAAAGACACAAACTCACAGATAACTTCTCTTATTTTGATCACAAATGTTGGTCTTCTGAAATATCAACTCTTAAAGGAGATATAATTCAAGAGATGCAGATTCTAAGGTATAACAGGCAGAGGCTTGACTTAGAGTTGTGCAAACACATGTTAACTTACTGGAATGCTCCTATAGTTCATGGGAACATATATATATATATGGATATATATACATACACACATATGTATGTATTTATATATCGCCATTCTCATCCCATCAACATTTACTTAAAAAGTCTGGATACCATACCAGGTATTGTCACAGATATATAAAGCTACAAACTAGTAAAATCTCAGGACTATCACAGATTCTTAATCCAAATTTCTTCTAAATTTGGTACTGCTTTTCAGCTTGTTTAAATAGCAGCTAGAGAAATTTGTGTCTTTTCTTTAAAAAAAGTCCTATAGAATGAGACCAAATGCTAAACTAAGCCAGATTCTTCTTGGTTTTAGAATAAATGATACTAGATGAGTTTTTCCATTGATCTTTCCCTTTCACAAGCTTTTGTCTGGATCTCATCACGTATACCAGAAAATACAATCAGTGAATACCATCAATTTATAATTCTCTGTATCTTTTTTACAAAATGGATGAAATGTTCCATTCTCTATTTTTTTCCGTCACTACATTCACCTGTCATCGTATGTGTATGAAAATATGCAAAACTGTATTAATCAAGGATGAAACAAAGCAGCTTCTCAAAATACAATGTACTATCAAATGAGTATTTTAATACTCATGAGATAGATCCTTTTTTAGTGGCATGCTAGAGTTGGGTAGAATAGACTTCTTGAAAGGTGACAATGTTTGTGTGCAGGTGTGGATGGAAATGGATACTACACTGTAAAAATTCCCTTTGTAGTTGTGGTCTCATTTTCTTTGTAGATTCTCGTCCATGAGGCAAGTTAATTGCATAATGCCTCAATATAGAGTATATAGTCATGCAGCATTAAACATTTTTAATAACTGAATTATGCCTTTTAAAACCCACAGTACAAAGCTGTGACTTTCAAAAATGGCTATTAAAACAGCCCAAGGAGCCATTTAAGGGAGATCATCTCAACTTAACTGAAAAATGCAGATTTCTGGGCTTCCACACTTGAATGCATTCTCTAACAATTCTTACTACCACTGGTTATTTAAAAATATTCCCTGAATATTAACTATGCTATTTCTGAAAACTACTGAAAACATGGAGCAAAGCTCTGAATTAATTTGGAGGGATTTATTGATTTACGAAGTTTGAGGCTTTAAAGTTTGTGTAAAACAGACTTGATTTTCAAAAAAATCCTCTTCCCCCAGCTACACAGTAAGCAGTATGGGACTGTAACTAAGGATGTTAAAATGTACTCAGACCCTTAGGATACATCGCAAAAAAATTCAAGTAAGTTATATCTTAAGTCATTTCCTGAGGTCAGACCTTTTGGTTCTGAAGCAATCCACAAAGCCAAGGTCGAGTTTTCTGAGGAAGGTACCAAAGCATCTCCAGCCACAGCTATGTTCATGGGAAAGTCAGAAATTCTGTTTGCTCATACATACTTTTGATAATTTATCCAATCTTCACATTTCTAAACCTAGATTCTAAAAACCCTACATCCAGATGTGATCATTGATCAAAAATAAGTATTAACGGAAACATTTTTTAAAATGTAGGGAGATTTACATATATATTTTTTGAAAAAGATTTATACTATTACCCCTATTAACAAGAATATTTCTGAAAATTATGTTCACTACAGAGTTTATTTCATGGAATAGTTTGAAAATAGGAAAGTGTTGGCTAAGTGATATTTTTTAAAAAACTCCCCTTCGAAGCCCATCTTAGTATCAAACAATGAAATATCATTAGGATGTTTTTATTTCTTCAGAAATCAAGGGTTTTGCACCCAATTTTGACTGTCCCCAAGTGACTAGAAATTCAATGAGATTCTTCTATTCTTTATTTTTCCCATGGCTCTATTTTACTGAAAAGGTCTTAGATTCTATTTTTAAAGCTGATCAGCCATTCACCTTTTTACTGAGAGAATCCAACGCAGATATTACAGTATTTTTTAATAGGGTACAAATTAAAAATTAATCAGCATGTCTCTAGCAACAAGTGCTCATTTGTTCACTGCCGTCTAAACCAAGAATTCCTGCTAGCTAGTTTCTAAAATGTTCAGGAGTTTTCCAGTTCCTGTGCTGTATATCCTAAGGGGAATATTGCAACAAAGGATAATAGTCTCTGTGGCCTTTGCCTTCTCTCTTAGGTCATTTGTAGTTGATACATATATATATCCTTTTAATTGATTTCTATTTCTGAGAAGACAGAAAAATTATCAGTCTATGCTTGTTTTTCAGTTGTTGCCCTTCTTGTCATTGTAGGATTAAAGGAACTTTCTTCACATCGCTAGCGTATCCAAGTAGTGCCCTGATTGGCATTCTATTTTTTCTAATGAATGTATCTAAATTTGTTTACTCAAGCTTGCTTAAGTCACACAAAAATCAAATATTTTCCCTACTGAGACTTTTCAGTACATATAACCTGATCTTAATCCAACGATAGAATAGTACCAGCATACCCTGAGCACAAAAGGACAAACATCAAGTCTTTAAAGGGCAACAATATTGAATATAGAATTCAAATCATCTCTAATCTCCTCTCCCATTTCACTAAAAAATTATTTATTAAAGTAAGATGAGACAGATTCTCAGTAAAGAGTTGTTGGCAAGTCTAAACAACGTGCTGAAAAGAGATAGGATGAAATAAAACTAACAAAATCAAGCAAAAGTGGATCTACTTTAACTAAACATCAAGCATTATTTTTATTTATGGGGGAAAGTCAAAGTTAGAATTACTCATAGGTTTTACACAAATTGTTAAGGAAATACTGTCAACATCATTTTATCTGAGAATCATTTGCATACTGCTGTAATATGCTAAAAATCAAAGGAAAATGACAAAAAGGATGAAGATAATCATTCACTAAGAAATAATCTGGTTTGAGATTTGGGGGAGAAAAGTCCATCAACAGAGTAACATCCACCTAGTTTATCACCATCATCCCAACCCCGTATTTATTAGATGAAAATGTCACTTAGAATTTATCAACAGGGAGCCCTCTCTTAGGATGTATGTCAAAAATGAAAGATGGAATCTCAAGAAAGAGACAGAACTAAACAGAAAAGTCAATACCAAAAGCTGATAGTCAATAAAGATTAATGACAGTTGAGAAAGTTAGCTTTTTTTGGAATTTAGTTGCCTAAATACGATATAAATTCCCTGTTAAGGACGTATCACTATTTCAGTAAGTTTTCAGAACTGCTTTAGTAAACAGAACATGTAAGGCTAAGCAAAACCAGTTCCATAATCCACTGCTTATCTAAATATAGTCCTTATCAACTTAATTACCTTATTTTTTGGTAGGTACTTGCCCACATTACATAAGGTTAAGTGACCAATCTTCTGGTGCCAGGGTATTTTGAAGAAGTAGCAACCAGTCTAACCTTCAGTATACCAAAATGACAAATCTTACCGATCAATTAACAAATGGGACACATATAGAACACTAAAACAATCTTACCTAAAAATTGAACTGTTGGACAATGTCATTTGTCCAGCCTAAAATCACGCATTAATCTAACATGCCTAAAAGAAATGGTAATACCCCCTACTTCTCATGGATTCTCCCCTTCTTCTTAGCTTACAAAAATGCTACAGTATTTCACTAATATGTCCATTTTTTTCTTAATGTAAACAACCTGCAAGAGTTGGAATATTAAATTTGAGTTTCAATAGGTTTCAAACTTGGTAAGTAGGTTTCAGGTGATAGTGTAGAGAATATGGAGGCAGAGAAATTAAGGACAAAACAAGAAGACTGAACTGCTTCTTCCCAAGTCCCTTTAGGGTTCATTGCAAAAAATGTACTAAAAGGTTAAGTATTAACTCACAAGCAACTGTGTAATGGAAATAAAAACATTCTGATAAGAAAAACTGTTAAATATTGAAACAGGTTGAGTCCCTTTCCTGAATATTCATAAATATGAACTTTGAGCTGAATGATTTGTAGCAACTTTTATTCATCTCAGAATCTAAATATATAAAAAAATCAGAAATATATTCTGGATTTTGTGTATCTCATTGAATTTAGCAATGTGACTGCAGGTATCAATTTAACAATTCCATCTAGTAAGTGACATCTGCTTTACATATTTTGTAGAGATATAAAAAGTTTAAAGAATTGTGTATGAAAATACTGTATGACAATACATTAAATGCACTGCTTCTTTTTGACAGGGATTATCTTCAGTATTGGAAGAGTATTAAATCCCCTAGACTAAATTAGTAGATCTTGAGCATGTCCCTCAACTTCCATGTATGCTTTCTTCACCAAAAGTTATTTTGTTATAGCTTTGACATTTAAGAAACGTTCTGCTAAACATGTAAAAAGGGTATGTGATTTTCAAATATTATCAACCTAAACATACTTCAATTTTATTATAATTTTATAAATCAATTTGTCTCTTTTAGTCTAAATAATCTAAGTTATACTTTAACCTTTTTTCTACTAGTCACCCCCCAACACTACAAGGCACAGCAGTGATCTATGTATGGAAATTAGGTCCTCAGGACATATGAGGCCATTTTAGACTGAGGGTGGAAAAATGGATGATGCCAGTTTTTCCTTTTCCTGGTAACTCTGGGGGAATGCAAAATGCGCAAAGTCATCTTAAATGCATATCCTTTCCATTTAGTTTACAAATAAAACGGAGAGTTTGTGAATAGTAGAGCAGAATAAAAAGACCCCTTTGCACTCTCATATGTTGTGAGTCTTTTGTAAGCATGGCATCAAGCTGCTAAGGAGACATTTAGAGTATGCAGTGTACCCAAACTTACCACTCCCTAAATAACAGCTTCAATTTAGTGCCATCCACAATCCTAATGAGAAGGGAAAGGGGGTTGAAGGAAAGCAAGGAAACCAGTAACGTCCAAAGGTGTCTGCTTTTTAAATAGCTTTAAGAGTTGTTGGATGTCTCTCTGCCACAGATATTGTCGTTTCCATTATCTAGGCAGAAATGAGAGTATGGTGTGGCCAACAAAAACTAAGAACATATATAGCAAAAAGACAATGCAGATTATGAAACATGTAATTACAGATAAATTTAACAAATATGAATTTCAAGAGGTGTATTTTTCCAATGCTTTAAAAAGCAAGGCCTTAAAATTCCATTATCTTAAGGAGGTTTTAAATGATTATTTTAAATGTGACTATTTCCTAAACCACACAAGAGTAAAATAGAGCATTTATTGATGGAATAACAAAAGTGCTTTTCTTAAATATTCTTCAAAATACATTTGTACAACTTACAATAATATATCCAAAATAACTGTATATACAAAACATTACCTAGTTTTAATGTATGTGCTTTTTTTCCCCAAAAATTACAAAGTAACTTCTTTTTATTTATTTTTTTTTTTTGGCAAAGTTCAACCTTAACAGAGGTGACAATTTTAAAGGTTGGTTTAAGAAAATAGAACCTGAGGGAAATTGACACGCAAGAGTCAATGACAAGCAAGAGATTTGGAGAAATATTTTTAGTTTGTTAAATAAAAATGTTTTTTAGAGTGGTACTTTTCACATTACAAAAATAAACCAAAATGAAGTAAAGGTCACTGTAAAATGATGGGAAAAAGGATCTGTAGACTTGCTCTTAGTATTTCAAATAGCCAACAATGCATGTCAAAAAATGAATGCAAGATCACAACAGTCTTGTATTTACTTTGTATTTGGAGAAGATAGTGAAATAAGTGGCCACATTCTGTTCTCTTTTAATTGCTATTAATATGGTTGATCTGATTGGCTCTTCGATGAATTTCATCCAAGAAGTTCTCCAGTTGTTCTATTAGCATTCGTTTTTTAAACCTGTATAAAAAATAAGTAATAGTACTCTCAATTTCTTTTCACTGGATAGTTATATAGCAATATAATCCGTTTTTAGAAATGAGATAAACTCCTTTTGGGAATTTCCAAATAGAAATGAAAAAATCAGAAACTTTATGATATATAAAATCTAATGGAAAATTAGCTAATTTCATCAAAGCAATAGTATACAATGTTCTTAAAACAAGTAACTTGGAAACAACAGGACAAAGGCTCTTCCTTCCAAAAAATAAAAAGCAATAAATAATATATACAACGGTAACAAATATGCTATCAAATAATGTCTAGGGCTCCCAAACAATAACTACAATAGCTGCTTCTTATGGTCTAGAAAGGTGAATGTTAAGGAACATGAATAAAATATGGATATGACCTTCCACAGTGGAAGAAATTAAAGCTGGACAGTAGCATTCAATTACCATGCTGTTCTACTGTTATAATAGCAAATCAAATATAACTAGACATCTGTAGTGTAAGATACAAACAACAGTTAAAGATCATTAGTTAAAAGAATTTATAATACTAGATTAATACTGCATTCATTTACAAACAATGCTGATGCTCTTGAGAATATTGAAGAACCCAGCCTATGTCTCTTTTCTCTCTACTAATAAATATGGATATCCACAACTCTTAAAAGGTAACAGAAATGGAGTCAAGCACAAGGAATATAAATACTGCCATGGTAAAGTTTTAGGCTTAACATAATACAAAAAAGAGCAGAATATACAGAATATATTCAAAACAGTATGAAAGTTATGTTCTTGAACCTCAAAGTGGGTTATAATATAGCACTCAACAAATAATAAAATTAACTGCTTTAATTTTCAGGAAAAAACTTTTATGTAGCACGGATGAATTGAAAAACTAAAAAGAGTGGATATATTTCCACCTGGAAGGTCCATGAGATAAAGCTAAATTTCCTTACATTAAAATTCTAAAAGTCTTGGAGGAAAATTAAAAATGCTTTTGTACTCACTAAACTCACACAACTATGCTTTCCAGTTAACTGCCCTTTGTTGATACCATTATAATCTTGATCCACCTTAATATTAATATTAAGACACATAATCTTAATATTAAGACACAATCCTGGGCTATTGAAACAATCAGAATCAGGTTCATCTGTCCAACTCTGGTGCCTTAATTACACGTTTCCCACATTATGTACCAATGAACTGCATTCAAACATTGTTTTCAAGGTTATTTCTAATCACTGATTAATATTAACTGTAGTTCAAATACTTAAAGGAGAAAAATAAACAGCTGTAACATATAAAAAACACCAAAAAGCCAGAGTACGATAAAGTGAGAATACACCAGTATTAGTAATCATTAGTAATTTGCAGGGAGAAAAGGGAAATCTGTGACTGCTTTTTAAGTGGCCTCCTCTCAATAAATTAAGAGAGAGAGAGAAGTACTTATATATTCATGGATGTGTCATAGACATGATATATGCATAACAACAACACAAGTGCAAAATAAATACTATTAAAATCACTGACAATATAAACTGCACATTTCACAATGTGCAATGGATTATTTACCTTGATGCTTCTTTAATGACATTTTGTAAAAATATTAGTCGTGTTTGTAAACTGCCTTGCACATGCTTCAATAAAGTGAAGATCCTTTCATATTCTTAAACGAGAGTAAAAAGAAAAATTAGTTGGCCTCTCTTTACACTTAATATAAAAAAATATATTTGTATTAAGTATTTCACATAAAAATTTCACTACTTACTGGAGATTTATATTACATATATTTCATTATGTATCAACAGATAACTTATCAACACTACTTTTATGATAAGGTCCCATTAAAGTATCAAACAAATCTTAATGAATAAAAGTTTTTTGTAGTACCAATAAAATTAAAAAACAATGGCCTTTACAAAAATCCATCTTTATAATTATATCTATGGCTAATATTAGGGGAGTTAAAAAAGGAGGAAGAGGAGAAAACGGGTTAAAATTACCTTTTCAGTTTCAAATTTTCACATAAAATTCTGTCAAGAACTACCACCATTTAGGACTTACCTTCCTAAATACTAAGGACTGGCTCTTAACCCCCACTTTTGGACCCATGGGTCATTATACCACCATTGTATAGTTAATCTTTCAACATGCTCTGAATGAAAACCAAATAATATTGAAATTTTATCCCTCAATGCTCTTTTGCATTCATACAACAGCCTTCTTAGATTTCTTTTCACCAATACACATCCATACTCACTATCATAGTTCAAATCTTAAACATAGTGGTGAAGCACTATGCCACAAAACTTTAGAGACAAATCATTTAACATCTACTATGTCTTTTGGGGTTTGTTGTTATTATAGTAAAATCCCAGTTGCTGGTCAGAAGAATATTTAAGACTTTCAGATCCTGTCATGGTAGGAACTGTGTGTAATTTATCTGTGTGTTCGATGCTCTTAGTCCATTTCACTTACAACTAGGGGATAGTACTTTGGAAATCAAAGATATAACCTGTTATTCAGCTAAATAATCAAATTGTATAAACCTCATTTTTCACTACTGATTTGGAACTAGATGTATATTTTCAACTAATCTAATTTTTTTGAGCATACACAAAAATCAGATCTAAGGTTAGTCTCTAACAATACATACTTCTTCCTGGCTTTCGAATCTCTTTCATTATTTGTGCTTTTAATTCTGTATTAATCTCTTCATGACTTCTGCAATGCATCAATTTCTTTCCTTTGTTGAGTGAAGAGGCTGGTATATTCTCTTCAGGACACTGTTCTTTATCTCTTGACTCCTCATGATTTTCTAAAAATCCACCAACAGTGAGGTCATTAGTTCCTAAATGGTCGTGACCAAGAGCCTCTGTATGATTGGTAGGGCGTTCCAGTAAATTGGCAGATGATGGTGTTGAAAATTCCGTATCCATAGCATTTGGTGTAACATCTGATGAAAGTTGGTCTGCAACATGATTTTCAACCACATCATCTATTGTCGAATCATTAGCTGCTTCTGAAACTACAAAGATAAGGGGAAAATAATGAGAGCCGATTTAAAAGCAAACGGTAGAGAAAGCAACGAATATTAGAGCAAATCACATTCATCTCCTTAATTGATTCACTTAACACATAATGTGAGATAGTTCTTAGTTTTTCCAAAGACACAGTTGTTTTCAATGTGAACTATCTATCCACAATATTTTACAAAATTTATGCAAATGTGATCTTACAAGAAGAGCAAATAAAGGCCGATTTCAGAAAACTTTTAGTTCTCTGTTTTATTCTATGGAGTTTTACTGGGCAAATAGGTTTTAATGTTTTAGGAAAATATAGTTAAGATTTTTGTGGTTATTTTTCCTTGGATAGTCCTAGCTCATTCCAACTACTTCTACTTTACACACACCTATTGTCATTTAGAAGGAAAACAGTTTAAACTGTTTTAACAGCCCGCAAGGAACATATCATCAAACTGGTCTTTTTCATAGTACACTCTTTTCATAGAACCATCTCTCCAGTCTTCATTTGACAAAGCAGAACAATCTGCTGTTCACCCACTTCAGCTCATCAGGCTATTTGACTTAGAAATTTACGAGTATATTACTTAACATTACCTTTTCCCCCAAGAAAGTAGCTGAAGTCAAAGTCCCTTGATTGGTTACCAAACCTCCAGGACACCAGCTGAATTCATTTCTGCTTTTACTCTCTAATAATGTGAACTCATTCCCACAAAAATCCCTTAAACTTCTAATTCCTAAATTCTACTCCATGATTTGCCACTTAAGTTATTATTTTCTACAACTTCTGCTTTAATTGAGCAGATATGCCCCTCGACACTCCCTCTTCCTCATCACTATCTTGATTGATCCCCAACACACTTCTGTGGCCCTGGGTACCTGGCTCAGAGGTTTCTCCCAATTCCCAGTTCCCTCAGAACATCACTTTATCTCGTTACTAATCAAAGCCTGGTCTGTGGACAAGCAACATCAAAACATCAGAGAGCTTGCCAGAAATGCTCATCTGAAGTTCCACCCCCAAACTGAGTGAATTAGAATCCATATTTTAGATATACCTCCACATGATTCATATACACAAAAAAGTTGAAGTGTAATATAGTATTTCAGTATCTAAGATCACTTGCCACAAAATCTGCCTCCCCAAACCTTTAATTTCACATCTCCAAGGAATGTTTCCACCTACAAGTTAGCCTCTCAAGACAAACACAGATTCAGAGATAGTGGGGTTTAATCCTTATCTCTGCAGCACCCCTGCTGTTGCTTTTTAAGTCAGACTTTTATCCCAACAATTCCTCCCCTTCCCCCTTCTGATTACAAAGCTCTTCCAGATAGTCACTTTTTTATATGTATCACTGTTAACCAATATTTTAGAATATCTTATTATCCTCCATGACACCTGACAGGCAAAATCCCAAATCTGATCATTCTAACTGCTTGCAACAAGAAGAGCAACATGCATCTAAAACAAAACAATGAGCACTACTGGAGAAGTATGACTCAACTCTGCAAAGTGGTCACAAGCAATATCTGTATCTGTATCCTAGCACATCTCAGTAATTGTTTCACCTTGTCTTGTTTTCCCCTAAAAGATCATTCAAGCCTTTTCCACTTACCCTGCTTTCTCACCATCAAATTTATACCCACATCCATTTTGCTTTGATGGAAGGTGCATTCTTTCAGCTGGGCTCTGGATCACTCCCTTCTTTCTATAATTTTGTCCGTATGCTTTGTTATCTTCTTTCGCTCTTTCTTCCTTCTCATTTCTTACCCTGGCTAAAGTTTTATTCACCCCAAGAGGGCTGCCTCCCATACCTATCACCTCCTTAGCTTATTCCTCTTCTCCAAAGCTCTAGACATGTTACCTAATTTCTTAAGTTAGGCTATTCACTTGGTTATCAAGTAGGCACTTCTAAACTAAATTCACTCATCATCTCTTCTACTCCATCCCCCAACACCAAAAATTACCCAGTGTCTCTCACGATAGAAGGCAGACCTCCTCCTTTGCCCTGGCTCCAAGATCTGGTCATGACCAAGTTTTTATGTTCATTTATTTTTCAAATACATAATCTCACAACCCCACTGATGGATCTGGATCACTTTCCCCTGAGTTTCCTAACTCTGGATCCATGATTAACGTCAGATAGTCACAGTCCACAATCTTCAAGCATCATGTCTATTTTCTGTTTGTGGAAAATCAGCTGAATTTTGAATATGTTTAATTCAGGGTTCAGCCTGTATACTTAAATTGGTTTATATTTCTTAACAATCTGATGATTTATAAAGTCCTTCTGTAGCTCTTTTTAACATGCATTACTTTTTCTGGAAACACACACACAAACACTCTTTCTTTGTCCTGTCAAGTTTTCCATGATCTGGATCTTGCTAAGTATTTTATCTTTTTTGTTACTCAGCATGTTTCTTTGGCCTTGGCACTCCAAGAGAATTGACAAGATCAAAAAAAAAATCTTTTTGGTAAAACTACTTCCGAGGCAGAAGGAAACACACACACCAAGTTTCCCATGATCTGGATCTTGCTAAACCACACAGACACACAGACACATACATACTCATTCTCTCTCTCTCTCTCTCTCTCATTCATTCTCATTCTCTCTCTCTCTCATTCTCTCTCTCTCGTCAAGTTTTCCATGATCTGGATCTTGATAAGTGCTTTTTATGTTTTATTACTCAGCATGTGTCTTTGGCCTTGGTATTTCTAGAGAACTGACAAGATTAAAAAATTTTTTTTGGTAAAACTACTTCCAAGGCAGTATTGTAAAAATTCCACCAAAAGAAATATTTGTTTTCTCTCAAATTAAGATGCTCTAAGAAATAAATGATCACTAATCATAACTAATTAATTTGCTAAGGGTTCTTTATCTCCTGTCTTATTCTTCCCTGAGAATATTGTACAGAGTTGGTCTTTATAAAATGCTAGTCAAATAAAGTCACCACTTCTTTAGAAGTTTTCAAAAGATTCTCACTCTCCTAAGATGAACTGTAGAATCTTCACAATAGCTTTCACAGTGCTCCATGACTGAGCCTCTGCTTATCTTTAAGTCATCACCTCATTCTCAATACCTTTGTTATACTAGCTTTTTTTTTTTTTTTTGAGACTAGGTCTTGCTATTTTTGCCCGTGGAACCGCAGGTTCTCGTTGCCCGGGGTACCACAGACTCAAGGAATCCCCAGCCTCAGCTTCCCAGGTAGCTGGAATTACAGGCGCGCACCACCACGCCCAGCTATATATTTTTTTTTTTTTTGGAACTAGGTCTCGCCATATGGGCCCCAGGCGGGACTCAAACCGCGATCCCTAGCCCCGGCCGCTTCATAGGCTGAAGCTTACAAGCACGAGCCACCGTGCCCGGCTATACTAGAATTCTTTTGCTCCATAATACCCTCTTATTTACCTGACACCTTTGAATATATTCTTCTTAGACTACTACTCACGCATTAAGAAAATGCAGTTTTAATTAACTAATTCCCATTCATCCTTCAACTGTTATTAAAGAAAACTTCCTCAGTAAAGTGCCTAAGTTAATCTTTTACCAAACATGGATGGAGCTAGAAGGAATCATGCAGGCAGAAATAAGCCAGAAAGAAAAAGAGAAATATTGGATGAATGTTGGATGGTCTCACTTACATGAGGGATAAAGGAAAAACAGACAGAGAAATTTAAACTAACTTTCAGGAGAATTAAAGCACAGAACATGAGAGGGGGAGGAGGGACAAGGTTGGAAGGGGCACAAAAGATTAAGACGGAAGATGGAAGGCGGTGGGAGAACCCTGGGGTAGATAACGATGTTTTTTTTTAAAAAGAAATTATACCCACAAAATATACAATGAAAATTTAAACGACTGGCTTTCCTCACACATTATAAAGGAGAGATGACTACTGTCTTGTTTACTGCTATACTTCATTGTCTAGCATTGTCCAAAATAGCTTATGTATCTAATAACTACTGTTGAATATAAGTGAAATCAATAAATATTAATAATTCTTTTAAAAATTGTTATTCTGAAACACTTAAGACTTATAAATATTTCAGATCATGAAACTTTAAAGCACAATGAATATATTAAATGATTTAGTCATTAAAATGAATATAAAAATGACTACAATTAATTTAGAATAAACAAATTATCTTCTCTAGATAGTCTTATCCTTTCATTTTTTTCTATATTCTTCCCTAAAAGAAAGTTTACAAAGTTCTTCCAATAACACTAATTTAGTAGCTTGAAATTCTGTAAATAATACAACTTACTAAAACATCTAACTTGAAATTGGCTAGAATCTGACTTAACCTGAATTGCTGTATTTGACTTTTTTGTAAGTCCTTAACAGCTTTGTATCTTGAATTCCACATAATACCCACATTTCTGAAATGGTATACAGAACAAAATAAATCATTATAGTATTAATAACTCAAAAAACAAAAAAAAAGTTCTCTAATGAACCAAGGAGTAGCAAATGAATTCTTACTTTTATGAAGAGGAAGGGGTTTAATAAGATCCGGCTGTGCTTGAGTCATAGCTACAGGTGGTCCTTTTCCTCCAATATGATTGTTCACAACAGGATTTTGCTGTCTCCCCCTTAGTAGTGGAGACATACAGCGGCGTCTTTTGGGGATGCCTTGCATATTTGGTTCTCCAGGTCGTTTATGTTTATTTTGAGGTCCAGCCACAAATTCATCTGCTTCATCTATCATCATACCCTGTAACAAAAAGAAATTCCTCTTGAGGTATAGTTTGCAAATAGCACAACTAACTCCAATTCCCATTAAAACTATTTTAACTACACTGCCATTTCTGAGGTATTCCATTTCTTAGACATTTCACTAGAAAACTAGTTTGAGTTTACTTTAGTTAAATAAAGAAATATTATATCCACAGTGGCTAGTATAAACAAACTAAATAATGAACATTTCAAATTTACCTTTTTATCCAGTTTAAAAGGGTTACCAAATGTATGCAACCTTCGAGGCTGATCAGGATCAAGTTCTCTCAATGGAGAAGGTACTTGTTTGAGGTATTCCTGGTAATTTCCCATTTGTGCTATAGGAACACTGTGCACTTGATCTTTTCAAACAAAAGAGAATAACAAAAGTTAACTTCACACTAAAACCATACCCTACCTAGTGATCAAAAAATGCCTTCTTATATATGAATGTTATCTGGTAATAGTCTAGGCAGTGTCTTTGTATCACATATTGCTGTCATTAGCAATACTGCAATATTGGAATTTTTATAACAAAAATTAATTTGTTTTTACTTTCTAAATAAAAAATTGCAGATCATTTCATTGCATAAAATTAAGAAATATGAGTAACCTTATAATGAAAAGGAATGGTTCATCAAGTCTATTTAATTATAACAGAATTTAAAGAAAGGAGCAACTACATAGATAAGGTTTTACATAATGCTATAGTTGGGATGCATATATCAGAGATAGCATATGGTTAAACTCTCATTAGACTTGACTTGTTACTATGGATGTAAGTGAAGGAAATCTTAGATTATTGCATGTATTAGCTATCCAGAGTTAACCATCACATATTAGCATGTCACAAGAAAATTGTGTATATGTGAATGTATGAAGAAAACAAGAAAAGCAACTGGAAAAAAAAAAAAACCCTAAAAGTTAACAAAGGTTAAATTTGAGGTAATAATAGCAGTAGAAAGAAATATAGGGAATTAGGAAGGACTCATTTTTTACTTTAATAATTTAACAATACAATTATTCTAATGATTCGTTAAAATTTACATTACCATACTACACTTTTTTTCAACATAAATGAGAAAAAAAAAACAAAAAACTACCAATATTAAGACCATGACCTAACCTTCATCTTGTCCCTTAAGAAATCTGCGGGTGCTTTTCAAAAGATTAGATCTCATTCTTGTTAAATGATCCAAAAGATTCCGTCTTGGTATGTCATACGCATTTCTAAATGTCTGTGGTTTCAAGTCCTATTGAAACAAAGAATTTATTTTCAAACATAGTAGTAAAAGACTAAAATCTGTAGTCTAGATTAGATTTGAAAAAAATATATATATATACAAGTTAGTTAAGTTAGCTTAAAAAATACTATTTAAGGCAATCCTAGGAATGTTTTGAAAACCAAAAAATAAAAAACTGATAGTGAGCTCACCAAAAAAAAATCTCAAATTCTATGTAGTTGTCAAGGTTTTGTTATATCAATGATTCTAAAATCACTCAAAGATTGTTTATAATGATCATTATTCTGTAGAGGTAGATATAGTATTACTTCTTAAAGCTTATACAAACTAAATAGCAGTTACTACAATATTTGATTTATTCAACAACACGAATATAACAAGAGCAGTATTAAAGTCATTGCACTATTACCTTATTGAGCAATGCCACTTGAAACCCAGTGTACTCTTTCATATTAAGGTCTAGCAGTCTGTGAGGAACATCCTCTGAAATTCCCTGGAGTAGTTGTTGAAAATCTTTTCTATATGCCATTGATAAACCATGTGATCGGCTTCGAACTTTAATTCCAGTTTCCTGTACTACTTTTTTGCCAACAGATCCAATGACTCGATCAGATTCTATTTTGGCCTAAAGTAAAAATAATCAAGAGTTGTCCTGACATATTCTACACAGATAAACACTAATAGTTTTGATCTTCTATGAATTAAAATCAAGTTTATGTTAAATACTTCGCAAAGGGAACATAGCTTTAACAATAATGACTGAACATTGTAAATCATTACAACTGTAACTCTTTGGAGCAGGGCAAGTAAACAATCTCAATTTAGTTTATTCATCAATAGCAACTACACTAAAAACCATGATATTTAAATGAATTCAAAATGAAAATGCACACTTCCAAATCAGGTAATATAAAATCAGAAATAATACTCAACATTTATTTAGTATGTATTGATAGAACATAACTAAATATAAAGAGATATAGCAAGTAGTGATAGTTTTTCACTGGTAAGAAGACAGCAACATTTTGATTTTCTCCAATTCACATTTTAATTGGCAGTTAAGATGAGGACAGAAGTATTGAAAAAATAATGCATTTTATATAACATTTATAATTTGGCAATCAGTAAAACTATGTACTGCATCACTACAGCAATCACTACAGCAATTATCTTTTAATGTGACACAAGCAACAAGTCAGTGTTTATACAAACATTTGTTTAAAAGAAACTCCCATTTTTAAAGAAAAAGGAAACTACAGATTAAAAAAAAATAAAGCAAAGGAAACATTTTGTCTGAAAAAAAAAAAAAGAAGAGATTTCACAAAAGAAAGTGCAAAAAGACCGAGTTCGTTCAAGGGTGATAAGGATATGGGAAAATCTCGGGGCAGGCAATGATGTACTATTTACATATATATGTGCATATATACGTGTGTGTCTATACACACACACAGATATATAGGTGCACAATCAATAAAAAAATAAAGTTAAAAAATGCAAATAATTTTCAGATACAGTAAGTCTAAAGTCATATTAATACATTTTTATAAACTAGAAACTATTTGAGATTAACATTTTAAAATATAGCACAGAATGCATTTAATACAGAATTATGTTACTATATATGTATTAATAATGGAAACCTAGCATAACCATCAAGAAATTAGTCATTTAAAATATTAAATGGCCTGAGCTCTCTCAACATTACCTGCTGACTCAGTTTTTTGAGGTATGAAATGACACTGTAACTAAGTCCATATTCCATACTGTCTGCTATTAAGTTAGGTGCTCCCATCATTCTAACAGCTTTCTTCAAAGGCTACAGGCAAAAAACAAAACAATTCAATATTAAAACTTTTTTAAAAATGTGTGTATATACATACACATTAAGTCAATTGTGAAAATTCCTCCATTCTAAAATCCTCCTTTTCTTCAATGAAAGTAAAAGAATCATCTGTATTTCAGTAAAATCTTACTCAATGGAAGATAGATTTGAAATAGTTAAAAAGGATTTTGATCTATAGTTTATAACAACACTTTAGTCTGTATTCCATAACAACACTACCCAGGGCAAGAAAGGGTGAACAACTGGATGCAGTATCATGAGGGATTTTGAGTTTGGAAAAAATGGACTGAAGACACATTTCAGAGGTAGATCTGAAATGAAAAGGCATCAAGAAAGATAGACTTGACTCATCTGAACCTTAAGTTACTCTGGGTTGGTTGTGGCTCAGTTACTCACTAGCTTTTTGGCTAGGACCAGGTTATATAATTCCACTGTGATTTAGCTTTTCATTTGTAAAATAATATTATCTAGTAAATTAATACATGTAATTCACTGATAAAAGCACCTGGAACATAATAAGCATTCAGTAGGTATTGATCATTTTCACTACCATCATTAACTGACCTAACTGAAGAGAAAACCTGTAAAAGAAATATAAGAGGCAAGAAGTCTAATATTTACTACGATGGATGTGGAACAGTGCAATAATTTTCCAATAATTCATGGACAAAACACTTTGTGTAACGAAAAACATCCCTGGCAGGAGTCTCTGCCATATGTGAATGGGATGGAATCAGAAAAAAACATGATGACCATTAATTGACACATTATAAAGTATCTAAGTGCTAGTGTCAAACTGATATTAAATGCCAACTCTGATATTTAATATCCACAATTGCTTTGACTAAATCCTCCATGTTGCTATGAAACAAAAGTGAATCAACATACGTAGCAGTTCATATTCAAAGTGTTTCTTCCGCCTGCACTCGCTGACATGGTAGGCACTATGTGCTAGACATATAAAACTAATTTTTTTCAACTATAAAATATGATTCTTAAAGTTCAAGAAATTAATGTTCTTATATTAAGGGTCATTCAGGAAGATTGGTGATAGTCAAATGCTATAATATCTCTGCATTAAGAGTGAAAGTAACGTTTAAAAGTGCTTTTAATGTCGTTCTTTTAAGAAACTGCTTTTAATAAATTAATGTACTTAATAAATAATATGTTATGTAGTTAATATATGTATTGATTTTTCTTCTGTAATGCACTAGGTTTTAAAAAACTGGAAATCTTGTGGTTCTGAAAACATAAGATACTAGGACAATACATACTTATCTACCTAAAAGCATGTTTCCAGAAATTTGGGGAATTAAAAACACTTAGTACCCTTAAAAGAGAAATAATTAAAACTATAATTTATTTTTCTTCTTTTTTTTTAAATAGTGGTGAAACTGGTTTACCATATTGTATGTGATTCAGAGGCACAGGATCATACCTCCTCAGAGGCATGTCTCCATACCATATTCATCATGAAAGCACCCACAATCCCCCATAACAGTTCATTATGTTCTCCTCCCCACTGTTTTTCTCTCCCCCTGCTTTTGTAGCATTAATTCCAATCAGAAAACTGCAATTTAAAAGGGAACTACAATTGAAGCTAAAAGCTCTAATCCTAAAGTCAGACACCCAAGACAAACTATTCTTTCAACAGCTTAGTTTCCTTATCTGTGAAAGGACCATTTCTACCTTATAGGATTATTATAAATTTAACAGTATAAATTAAATAGTGAGACCAATACATATAAGGCACATAGGATGGCATATGGTCTTATAAACTTACCTACAAATATATGCACACAGAAAGAAGAAACATAATATGTTTTTATGATCCTCATTCTGCAAATTACTGCAATTTTTCTTGCCCATTATCTCTACTGTCATTTATACATTCAATTTTCATCACATTTATAGTAACAAGAATATTAATTCTATATTACCCACAGTGACTAAAATTAAAATATTAATAAGTTTTGTTTTTTAACAATATTATTCTTACCCCAAGGTAGTAGGGAGGCATTGTCTTCAAATAATTCTCAAATGACTGTCTCCACTTCAATGTTGGTTTTGCTTTATGTACTTTAAACAAGTCATCTAAAAATGTTTAATGTGAACAAACTATCAATCAATAAAAGAAGTTTCATTTTTGGGAAAGACAACCATACAAACATGACCACTACTGTACAAAAATCACAAAATAAAAATTTTTTTAAAGTAGTTTTTTTTTTTGTTTGTTTTTAAGTATACCTCCTTATTTGTAAAAAAAAGAAAGTAACATCAGATACAGGTTTTCAACAAAATTAAAAGAGGTGCAGTTTTTGGTCCTGGCATTTCTAATTAACAATATTTTTAAAGCGAAAAGACAGCAATATGATCTAAAATTACATGTAACAATAAAGGTTGAATTAGAAAATATTCAAGGAAAATCTATACCCTACCTAGACCCAGGCATGACAGAAATTTGAAAAAGCTTAAGTTTTCTATAAATGTTTTCTATAAAATATATCAACTAATATATTTCAGCAATAACTTCTAAATTTTTTTTTTTTTTTTTTTTTTTTGAGACTAGGTCTTGCTATTTTTGCCTGTGGAACCGCAGGCTCTCGTTGCCCGGGGTACCACAGACTCAAACAATCCCCAGCCTCAGCTTCCCAGGTAGCTGGGATGACAGGCGTGCACCACCACGCCCAGCTATTTTTTTTTTTTTTTTTTGGAACTAGGTCTCGCTACGGGCCCCAGGCGGGACTCGAACCGCGATCCCTAAGCCCCGGCCGCTTCATAGGCTGAAGCTTACAAGCACGAGCCACCGTGCCCGGCCTTAACTTCTAAATTTGATGCACTCCATAGAGAAAAGTTTTGTCTAAAAGCACTTCTCAAAAAATTATAGCTAGATGGTGCCCAGGAACCAATTATAGACTTAACTGCATTGTTTTAGAAGAAATTTGTTTTATAAAAAGCATAAATTCTTAGACAATATACTCAGATCTCTTATGAACATGCTTCTACAAAATACAAATATATTATGACTTCTACCAACTTAAAAATTTGCATTATCAATTCTATATATAATCAATCCAACCTGTAAAAAAATCAGAAAATTAAAAAATCCTAAAACAGAAAAAGGTGTTTTGACAGTGACTTAATTTACCAAGTATGAAGTTGCTATGAAACAACCTTAGATAAGTTCAACATTTTAGAGTAATGAAAACATTTTCATTAATTTCTAGACAAAATTTACAAAGAGATGTTCTAAATGTTTGTTTATAGGAAAATTCCTATGTATGCTGCACACAGAGAAGAGAATATGATAAGACTGTCTTACCTAAAAGGGGAAGGAGGACCGGGTAATTATAAGGCATCACAAATAAGTTGACACAGTTCAATGCTGTACTGGCTTTCAAGTAACCAAAGGGATGACCAAGTTCACTATATTTTGCACTATTACTTACATATACCTGTTTTTAAAAAAAAAGTGGTTAAAACTTAAGTAACTTTTGCCAAATGTTATGTAACAGGTGACACAACATTTTAATAAACAACTCATTTAAATTTTCAAATCATTATAGCTGCTCAGCTCACCTGCCAACATGTTTGAGGAGATTTCCTTTCCAGGATAAACTGAGTCAGTGGGGAAGGTTCTAACTCATATTTGTCAAAAGGCAATTTGTCAATAACCATTGGTTCACAGTCTGTACAGGAAAACTTCACTATAGGATGAGATGTTCGAGGTGGCTAGAGGGAAAAGTCTTATTATTAGTACTTATACAAAATATTAGGAAAAAACTCATTTTCAGTTTCCCGCTACCAAAATTTATTCAGTTCCTCAGTTTTATTAATGAGAGTTTAGTTTACTACTGCAAGTACCATTCACACTGTTCTAAGCAAGGTAAAAGAAAATACTGAAAATGCAATGATTAAATTATATAGTCACAAGGAAAAAGACTAAAAACAGTTAAAATTCTATACAGAATAAAAATATCTTGGTACTAAAATAAAATTGAATTTTAACACACAATTTTGGATACTCATTCATTTGTACATTCAAGTACAAAATATAGAAACCTTCTCACCTGTAGAAATTTTACTTTGGAGGACCTGTTCTTAAGACACAAAAAACAATACTTTAAAGAAAAAAAGACATGTTACTCTATTTTCCTTGTAATAGTGTTCTTCCTATGATTTGCACTAAATGAGAACTGGTGAAAAAAATAAGAGCCAAGAAGAAATAATTTCAAAGTTTCATAAGCAGAAAGAACACTAGATATTACATTTAGAGAATATAGCAAATTGCAGCAAGAGTGTTGACATCAGGTTTGCCTCTTCCACAAATTTTACAATGAAATTACAACAGCAAAGTCAATAAACCCTGAATGGTAAAAGGACAACTACAGAACACATCAGGAGCAATGGTCCTGTGGAAGGGGGCAGGAAAAACTTTAACTTTATTGTTTACAGTGCTACCAGGGCAATACAACTTATGAGAGGGAGGGGGCCTCTGCATATGAAACCTGAATACAATTGTTGACATAGGGACACATACCCATATTCAGTTTTTGGAGATCAGGTACTGCACTAGATATGTTGGCATTCAGAACAGAGAGTGTGTTATTAGGAGGAAAAAAGGAGTAAGGGGTGTGGAGTGATGATTACTAATGAGCCTAAGATTACCAATACAGAACGCCTGGAGCCAGAACCATGGGGGAAAACCAGATTGAAACATCTGTGTCTCCTCAGAGATGAGGCTATTACTTGCCATGTAAGACTGTGGCACTGAAATAACTGCCACCCTCCCACTTCCACCCCACCCCCACCCCTACCCCCACCCTCACCCCCACCCCCTAGAGTCAAACCCAACAACAACTGAACTTCACTACCACAGTTTAAATGTCTGACTATGAACAACAGGAGGAAGCATGAAGAAAAGTAAACTCAGTACTGGAAAAGCAAACTAGAAAGGACCTCAATCCTATACACTGGTGGCTCTTAAACCTACTGTGTTGGTACCAGGTCTCTTCACTATCTCTTTTAGATCCAAAGTGCCTAATAAACATAATCTGAATATTCTATAGTTCTGTCAGACACATAAACCACGCAACTTGTTATAAAAACCTAGATGTTATCCTTTTTTTTTTTTCTAAGTGGCTAGGTCTCACTACATTGCTTGTGGTAGTCCCAAACCCATGGATTCAAGTGATCCCTAGCCTCAGCCTCCCAAATAGATGATATTACAGGCATGCACCACTGCTCCTGGCTTGTTATCCTTATTGGTTTTCTTCTCCATATTTCACTGTCACAGATATAGACAAAATAACACCAATGCTAAATCAACTCACAACATATATTCATGGCAGTATTCAGTATCTGACTACTGTCCTACCAATACTAAATTCTCATCTCTCTAGAAATTTATCTTCTACTTCTTACAGTCTAATTCATACCTTCATTTCACAGACTAAACTAGTACAGTTGTTTATTTTTATTTAGTCCCCCTAACTAGTCAGTCCCTCTAATCAACCCCATTCACTGTGAAATATAAATTATATAATCTTCCTAACTAAAAATGTGGTAAAAACAGCAGTCAATCACATAAAAACAGAGTCTACACAGTCTTACTACCATATAAAGAACTGTGATGATCTGATTCCCATCTGCCTTTCAACTACCATGCCATGAAGATGCCATGTTCCAACCATGCCAAACTACTTGTAGTTTCCCAAAGGATCATCTTTTCCATCTCTCCAGTTCATGTTATCCTCCACAGCTTTATTGTTTTCTCTTTTGCATACTACAGACTAAATTTCAAAGTCTGACTTGGCAAGTACCAACTTCTATGAGAGTATTTTCCTGACAGTACTTATGGATCCACACATACAGACACCACTTCTTCAGGTGCTCTGTCTCTGTCTCTCCATTACAGCTAGCACATTAATGCTTACATACTTCCTTCCTCTGGAATGGTAAAAATTCAAGAGGTAAGGACTATATTTTGTTCATCTTATATGTCCCATGCTTTGTATGCACCTGACACATAGACATCAGTTTATGATACCTTATTTTTCAAATAAAAATACTGTGATCCAAGAGAAAAAGTTTAAAGAGAATCAAGCCAAAACACCTGCATCTATTCTCTGAAGAGTTAACATAAATTCACAGTATTAAAGGTTTCAGTTCAATTCATAAATGATAGCTGCATGAAACAATATTAAAGACTGTTAAACAATCTTCATTCTAAAAACTAGTACTAAAAAACATTACTGTCATGTTCTCCCAAAAATATCCCACAATGGCTTGAAAGATCAGAATATTACTAATATGAGAAAAACAGGATATTAAGATTGACTCAGCACTAATTTGTATAAATTTACCCTATTATTGTTAAGTACCATATACTTAATACTGATCATTCAATAAGCTCGTTTCTAAGACTATTCCATGTAAAAAAGACTTTTGTACCTCAAACTTTCAGACTGAAAACATTGAATATTATTTAAACCACGTAAGTCAACATAAATCTCTATTACTACATCCTAAAAGATTACAGTGGAACGATCAGCATTATTTTCTAAATCTTCACTGAAATTCTAAATTGTGTCCCAGAGACAAATCTTCATGTTACACCATGCTTTAAAGTCTAAGGAAAAACTCATATTACAGCTATAATTCTGTACACAGGTGTCACTAATAAAAACATAACCATACTATTAGATTTTAAAGGAAACAGAAGTCCTTTTCCCTATTATTTCATAGTTAACAATACAGTATACTAAAGCAGAGAGTAGTATCTTGAACATCTAATTCTGGGTATTAGCCGCATCTCTAATGATAGCAGTACTCAAAATTATAAAAAGCTGAAAAGTTATCGTTACGAAGTCACAATCTCTGAGGTACTTACTAGAGTCGGGGAATTCTGATCTGGCCAAAAAGATTCTGGAACAGGCCAATGACCTATTGGAACCCCAGTTTTAGGATTTGGTCTGACATATATGAGTTTGTGACAGCTATGCCAAGGTTGAGATCCAAAAGGCCTTGCTATATCTGGCTGTCCATCTATAGTAAAGAAATTATAACAAAAAAGGAATTTATCATTAAGGGAATGAAATATATAAAAGTTAAAATTATACATATTATTATATAATAAAATGCCCCAGTACTTGTTTAATTCTAGATGATACAGTTTTTCTTAAATGGCAGAACACTGCCATATCTGCTTAACATTAGACTAGATTAAAAATCACTAGAGGGTGATTTCTGCAAATTTCATTTAAGAGTTTGACAGTTGAGCACTCTTTGCTCATCCAGTCAGAACATGGAAAGCATACTTTATGGTAAATACCTGTTTAATGAATGATCTTTTTTCCCCACTAGATGATTAAGGGCAATTACCCATTTGCTTTTTCCTTCATTTTGCTTAGTAAATACTTGGCAAATGTTGCTAAACAGGCATTAAATTTTAACTAGAACCTAACAACAAACTTATTAACAAAAAGCTTAATATACAAATCCATACTCAAAGCAATTTAATATAAAATAATTCTAGCAAAATAAAAGCTGAAGTCAGAAAACATTTACTTACCATTTACTTCTAAGCCAAGTACTGAAACAAGCTTAAGTACATTTCATATCTAACAGTTGAATCAGTTTTTTTATAACCAGATACCCTGATGCAATTGTATAATCTTAACCACCTTCTGCTCTATTCCCTTAATCCCCTGAGAATACCCATTCTTTTGAAGTCTATGACAGTCTTTTTCTTCTCCCAATTACCCATTCAAGTGGATCACCTCTGCAAGTATCATTAATGATTTTTCAACTCTTGATATGAACTATGTCATACAATGCAGAGGGTCCCAAATGTCTATTGGTTTTAATTAACACCTTTTACCCTCTGGCTTATTATAAATAGTTCATGATCACAGAATAGATTTTTAGCTGAAGTGAAAAGAATTAAGCTTCTATGGCAAAGGCTTTTTTTGTAACCACACAAACCATTTGGTTATGTCCAGTTTGATTCTGAGGGAAATAAAAAGTTGCTGAGAAATTAAGCAAACATACTGGACTAAAAACGCTAGTGAATTAAGGAACCTGGAAGAAATGTATATAACTTGAGTGAAGGCATAAAATAGGGTTTGGCTCTTATAAAATATTTCAGGCTATGGACAATCATTGAAAAAAAAAAAAATGATGCCACAGAACTACTATCAGTTTACTTGTCTTTCCTATTTAATTTTCCCTCTTTACCAATATTTATTTCATCATTTTAATAATTTCACCTTGATAAAGTCAGATCATAATAATTTTTCCATTTCAATCAAATCACTGGTAAAGCAAGTTTGGAAATGTCTGCAATAAAAGCATAATACCTTCAACAGGGGAAGGATCTGGTCCTGCTTTTTCAAAGTTGATTACCACTCCACTCTGCACTTTCTGCACCAAGGACTCCAGACACTGATTAAGCATTCTTGGGGAACATACGGAGTAAGAGCGGCCTGATCAAAAGAAAAAATAAGTTACTTGTGTAAGTTTCTACCTTTGTCAAAAATGACCATAATGAGATTTCTGACAGTATTGATTAACAAAAGTTGGATGGTAAAGTTTGAATTATTCCATTAGCTTATGTAAGAATGAATAATAACAGTCATTTCCAACTTTTTTCTTCTAATTATAGGTACATGAAAAATAGAAATCTTGGCCTAAACAACCATAATGAAAAAAAAAAAATACACTACATATACCAGTATTATAAATATACACAATACCCCTTGCTATTAACTTCCCAAAATCTTATTTCTGTTTTAAGTATTACCACTAACATTAATGGTGATAAAACATAGCAGATGCCCAAAATTATTAAAGTATCCCGCTGGAGGTTATTGTATTTTCCTAATACTTGTACTCTATCATGGTAGCATGTATTTTTCTGAATTTTGCCTTACATACTTAAATGAAACTTATCTTAAATAAGTTTCCCTTTTGTATTTTTTAACCCATAGTATTTTTTGTTAAATATTTTTAAATGCTAGTGATTAAGAAAAAATGTAATAAAAAATCTCTTAAAAAGGAATCGGCCAACAGGCACATGAAAAATTGCTCAACGTCACTAGCAATCAGGGAAATGCAAGTCAAAACCACAATGAGATACCACCTTACACCGGTAAGAATGGCCCACATTCAAAGAACGGGCAACAACAAGTGCTGGCAAGGATGTAGAGAGACAGGAACACTATATTACCCTGCTGGTAGGAATGTAAACTGGTCCAACCACTATGGAAAGCTGTGTGGAGGACCCTCAAATAATGAAATTGGAACTAGCATTTGACCCAGCAACTGCTCTCTTGGGAATCTATCCAAAAGAGACCTCAATGTTGGTACAAAGGGACACCTGTGCTTGGATGTTTACTGCAGCACTATTTATAATTGCCAGGACTTGGAAGCAACCTAAATGCCCCAAAACAGATGACTGGATAAAAAAATGTGGTATATATACACAATGAAATATTACTCATCAATTAAAAATGACAAATTTGATGATTTTATGATAACATGAATATACTTAGAAAAAATCATATTAGCAGAAAAAATTCATTAAGAAAAAGACAGAAACCAAATGGTTTCACTAATATATGGGATATAGGGAAAAAATAAAAGCCATGAGGAAAAGTCAAAAAAAGCTAAGTACCAAACTGAAGCACTCAACTTCGGGCAGGGTTGAGGGGGGTAGGGGGGAATGAATCCCTGGGATTACAATGTTGTGAAATTTATATATAAATTTTTTAAAAAAGGAATTATCTGTAAGTAAATCTCAACCTGTGCTGTCCTGTATTGTAGCTACTGATCACATTAAGACATAGGGACAGTCCCAATTGAAATGCAGAGTAAATATAAAATATACAACTAATTTTATAGACTTAATACATAAAAAGGTCTCAATTTTAAATATCAATTTCATGTTGAAATATATTGAGTTATAGAATATACTGAAATTTCCCCCTATTTTCTTTCATATGTGACTATTATAAAACTCATAACTAATTACGCTTATAACCTCTATCATATTCTACTATATATGCTGATCCAGACCAATACTGAAAGCCTTGACAACTACTCAGTTTTAATCAAATACCTTACCATGTCATTTGCAAAAAGCTCTGCATGGAACAGTGCTCTTTTAAAGAGTCAACCAATTATTCACAAACACAACTCTATCATTATTTAATGACAGCAAATTAACCAATTAATACTTAACATATGATTTGTTAGAAAACCTATTCAGAAGACAGAACATCAATGATTCAAATCCTCAGTCAGCTTTACTTAGAAAAACAAGTATCATGTAACAAACATTTGTACATGATAATGATGGTAGATAATAATAAAAACACACACCAATTGTTGAATATCTATGTACCTAGTGCTCTTCTAATTGTCCTACATTTTATTTTACTTTATCACAGAAACAAACTTATGGATCACTTTCTCTATTTTATAAACGAGAAGACTAAAGTATAGAGAGGCTTAACCAATTTATCCACCTTAGTGAAGTTGTACAACCAAGATTCAAATTCTCATAGGGCATTAGAATATCTTTAATCTGGACATACTTTGCTCCTGGGTATCATGATGTTAATTTGAAATCATTATTTAGTCTAGAATGTCTAAAGTTACATTTGAAAGAAATAGCAAAGTCAAATTATTTCCCAAGTCAACTTAAACATATACATAAAACAATACATAAAAAGGCTGATCAGGCTGGGCATGGTGGCGTGTGCCTGTAAGTGGCAGCCTAGGAAGTTGCAGCAGGACCTGGGGATTGCAGTTCGAGTCCCGCCTGGGGCAATGTAGCGAGACCTAGCTCCAAAAAATTAGCTGGGTGTGGTGGTGCGCCCCTGTCATCCCAGCTACCTGGGAAGCTGAGGCTGGAGATTGCTTGAGTCTGTGGTACCCTGGGCAACATGAGCCTGCGGTTCCACGGGCAAAAATAGTGAGACCTAGTCTCAAAAAAAAAAAGGGGGGGGGGGAGCTATTATCTTAATACACCATTTAGGAAACTACAAATATTCCCTATTCTACATAATTTAAGCATATTCCCAGATGTCATTAAAAAAATAAAAATATCTAAATGTGTAACTGTGGCAATTTTTTTTCCTACTTGTGTCATCAATTAATTAGGAAAACATAAGTAAATAAGTTATGAGCTATGCACAAAATAAAATTACTCACAAAAAAGTTTCATAAACAGTTCACAGGTAATATAGTGGTGGGAGAACCCCAGAGAATACAATGATACAAAATACACATATATATATAAAATATATATATTATACACACATATAAATATGTAAACAATAAAAATAAAACTATTAAATTTTAAAGAAAAATTAAGACAGATAACAAAGATGTCAGCAACAATGAAAAAAATGTTTTATGAAAATTTAGAAAAAAGTCAATGAACTTCAAGTCACTTGGCACATAAATCCACCAATTCTGCCATCTTTACTTAGTATATAATTTTTATTTCTTTTAGTCTCTAGGTCAAAATACATACCTTGGAATGTATGACACTTTGTACTAAAACATAGTTTCTAGGATCATTAATTATATATGTGAAACAAGCACACAACTTTAAATCAAGAAGCTGGCTACCTTGTGATTATATAGAATATAGAACACAAATCAAACTACATTCAGTGAGTCTTAAGGCAGTAAGTAAAAAACTGTCTCACAGCAATCTTAGTATTATCCTTTAAATAAAACCTAGAAGAAATGAAAGAATATTTCTAAGTTGAGCACCAATTCTTATGGAAGCCAAATTCAATTTACTTAATGTAGAAATGTCATACAATCTTTATAAAATGCTTTTCATCCTTGATACTTCCACCAACATTCTACTAGGCATTTTTTCTTAAGTTGGGATCATCCTTGGACCTCTGCAAACCTGCTTTTCCCCACCTAAGTCCATATCCTAGTTATTTACCTGCACTTGTTGGGGTCAATTCAATCATTTGGGAATCATCCTTGATTCCTTTTCTCACTGACCATCACCCCTTGGTTCTCCTTTGACTGAGACCACCACTCACAATTCTCCAAACTTAGCACTTAAGACTAAAGTACTATAAACTCTTACTAGTTTCCCTACTTCCAGTTCTTGCCATTTTATAATATATTTTCATTTAGCAGCTGAAGTGATTTTGCAAAAATCAGAATCAGATTTCACTTCTTATAAAAAGCCCTCCAATGGCTCCCCATCATACTTGGAAAATAAAACATATGCATTATGACCTAAAGGCTTTTCAATGTTTGGTCACTGACTACCTCTCTAAATGCGTATGTTATGCTCTACTCTTTTCTATGTAAGTTCCAACCATACCAGTCTTTCTATTACTCCCAAATATATGAACATGTTCCCTCCCTTACTATTTCCTTGCTTAGATCTTCCTATGGTTTACACTATTCAGAATTCTACTCATGTTACCTCCATAAAAGGCTTCCTAAGACTACTTCCTGAGTCTCTGCCTCAAGTTACTTGCTGTAACTTTTTTTTTATAAGTAGAAAAATGCTTACATGCTTACAATGACAATTTTATTTAAAAGCATACATCAAAAAATTTTAGTCTATTATCTTAGCAACACAGGCAAATTTTTTTACCGACTTTCCCTTAGTGAACATGTATTCTATAATAAAAAATAAATGTATACACATCATTAAGTTTAAGAAATGTATAGGAAGTGCTATATTTGGATAGTGGATATTAACTTTTCTATTCTATTTTCTTGGTGTTTTATCCTCAAAGACTTCTTTAGTGAACATTCTTTAAAAAGAAAGAAAATTTATGCAGATACATAAAATTGTGAGTGTCATTTGAGCAGTTTCCCATTATTGCTAGCAAGAGCATAAAAAGATGCAAGCCACTGAATTATATCAGGGAACTTCAGGATGTAAAATTGGGGAAAACATTTTTATACATATATAATTCTATCTTTTCAAATTAATTGCATGTGTATATATATATGTATATATTTATTTTACATCATTGTCTACCATGAGCATTTCTTGACCAACTAAAGTGTCTAGATCCTTGCAAGTTATTACTACGGTTGATTATGGAATCTCCTCTGGAGGTGTTGAGAGAATAAAATAATAACCTTAGTACATAACTATTAAAAGACAAGGATATTAACTATTATTGATATCTCTAGAGTTTTTCAGAGCCTCTCTGATACACCACTCACTCCCTTTCATGCTGAATATTTTCTATCCTAGAAGACAAAAGTTTTAATACTGAGAACCATACTTTATGATTTTATTATAATGAATTCTAATTTCAAACTACGTAATTTCTAGGAAGGAATTTCCAACACAAGAATGTTTAAAGTTTAAAAAAAAAAATGTTTATAAAGTACAGCCTCCAATTCCTTTTTCAATCTGTTACAACCCTATAATAAGTAAATCCCAAAGTTTAAAAAAAAAAAATCAAGATTTTAACAGTTCAAGGCTGAAAACCAAATTTCCTGAATACAAACGTGTATCCACCCACAGAAACATTTTCCATGGAAAATAATTCTACAGCATTTCTAAATCAGGTAATATAGTAGTCCTTGTAAGTAAGAAAATAAGTTTTAACAACTTCAAATGTCAGCCTTTTCTATGTAGAAAAAAAAAATCACCATTATCAGATCCAAGAGTATTCACATCCCAATCAAATCATATACCCTCACCAGATTTTTAAAACTATTATATTTAATGCTTAATATTAATTTATTAAATTTGCTTCTTGATCTTTTGGCTAAGATCAAGTATAATATTTATTAAAAACAAATACGGAGTTTTTGAAATATACATTTTATATAAATAAATGCTACTTTAAGTCACTGAAATTAAAGCCAACAAAAACTTACCGCCTGTCACTTCACACATTGGTGTGATTGCAGAATCATCTAAAGGTACACCTGTCAACTGTTCAGATTCCACAGACATGGTGCCAGGCAACCGCAAAACTAATGCAAAGAGTCTCTGATCCCAACGAAAAGGCTCCTTGGTCAATTCACTTCCAGGCAAAGGAGAATTAAGAGGTAAATGGAGCTGGAAGAAGAAGGGGAAACAATAAGATTCCCACATAATATTTTTTCCAAAAGTTCACATTAATTATACTTATATTAAAACTAAGAAAACAAGCTAAAGAACAAAAGTCTATAGCAAATATAGCAAAAGTTACATATGAAATATTATTAATTCATTTTTGAAGCTTTACTACGTTAAGTATCATCTTAAATAAAATCTATTACTGTAATGCTTTTCAGATTCTGATTCAACTAACCACTGGTTCCAAACCATTTCATTTAATCATTAAAACAACCCTATAATAAGTATTTTAGCACTCTTTTACTTCTAGATTAAAACAAAAAACTGGGCCTCATAAAAAAATAAGTGATGCGGCTTCCCGGATCTAAGGGAGTTCTTTTTCTATTATATCACTGTGGCCTCAAACATCTCAACAGTTATTAATAACTTTAAATATGCTTTATTTTACATAAAACACACATTCTCAAAGTATTTGCATAAAAGTAAATTTTATCACTCTTAATTACACATTAAATGTAATAAAAGTTGATGATTCTTAACACATTTGAGTAAAAGTAGAGCTTGGAAATTTTTGCATGTCTTTGTAATAATGTGTCTCCCCATCCCATCTCTACCAAATGTGCTAAGTCAGAAGCTAAGATTCTTAAGAATCTTTAATAGTTTTAAAGTGATTCTAATGCACCCTCTTATAACAACAGAATCCGCTATCAATCTTAGTATCACAGAATAGGAAAACATAACAGTATATGTCTCATGATGAGATGCAACAGGAAGTTCATAACATGGAAAGAAAATTAAAGGCTGAACCTAAATCGAATCAAGCCCTTAGCTGACACAAATTACTGGGGATATAAGATCAAGTTAAACATCACCATAAGGGAATAATCAGTCAAATCCAGAATGCATAACAAATCCAGCACATGGGACAATCAACAGGACAGATGACTTGGTTTCTCCAATAAATCAGTGGTATGAAAAATCAGAGTAAAGAATGGGAAAGTTTGGTGAAATGATTATAGAGTAAGAGACAAAAAAATCAAAAGCAAAGATTTTTGAGATAAGAAAAATCTGGGAAATATTATATAAATTACTGATACTTTAAGTGTAATGCTTCTGCTTAGCAAAACAAAAACCATTACATATAAAACCTGTAAAAATAAACCCCCCCAGGATCAGCATACTCAGGGACTATTATCTATATAAATATTAGATATTCAAATATCTATTATTTTTCTAAAAGCCCAGACCTAAAAATGATCACTTACAAATTTATTGATAGTATCGGAGTTTATACTATACTTTTATCACAAAGCAAGACAACTGTGTATTTCTAATCTAAAGATTTGTGAACTTGATAAATTAGCAATTGAAGTTATTCTACACAGATATAATTTCAAATTTCTTCACTGACATGTCAAACCATTAAAAAAATCAGATTCTATTCTAAGAGTTTCTAAATGAAGCTGTGCTCAGCTGGTATCTCTCTTCCAAAAGAATCATACCAAGACAATATGCTGCAAACTCCTTTATCAAAATCAGTCAAGGTATTGTAGGTATTGTGACCATAGCCAGAAGTCATGAGGTCAACCTCTGGCACTGCTAATTTAAGACAGGAATAAGACAAAAAGGAAGGAACCCTGAAGAAATCTGGGCTAGGGTTGTTCTCCGAGGAAGGTTCTCCGAGGAAGGTTCACATAAAGACTCTATGATGCTTGCAAAATAGCTTAGGAACTCCCAAGTCCTAGTTATTTTATAACTGCCAGAAAATAAAGAAAGTAAGTACTGTTTTCATCAACTCCTTTTACCTGAGACCAAACTACCTTTGCACTCAGAGTGTGCAATTACCAGGTTTCTCTCTAAGTTCATGAAAACAACACACCAATAGTACTAAAGAGGCTTCAATTGTTAATGCAGCTACTCTGAGAGATAATGGCAATACAGGATGGTGTCAAGAACACAGAATACTACATATATAAGCTGTGGATAGAGCATAGGTCCCAACACACACATACATGCTCAGATAAGCACACACACACATCCCCAGATAAGCTGTGGGATAAGGCAAAGGTCCCATACACACACACACCCACAGATAATAATCACATAAACAAAATAATCAGGCATAAGTCCCAACACACACACACACACACACACACACACACACCACACACACACACATACCCAGACACACACACACAGATAATAATCACATATAAACAAAATAATCAGGTATCAAAGAGTCTACAACAGAAGCATAAAACAAAAGAATAGTCTTTGGCAGTACAATGCTAAGAACAGAGCATTTTTCAAGCAGAAAACAAAAAAATCAACAAGGGTCACAAACATTTTACAAACAGCTATATCAATTTAATAAACTTGTCTAATAGTTACTCATTTTCTGATTTTTATATCCCTCTGAACACAGCACTATCTCCCCTCTCTCATCACCAAAAAGGGAGTTAAAAAACAAACAAACCCTATAGTTGTAGCATGCTAATAGGAAGGAGTAATGACAGAGAAACAGGGACAGGTAAAGATACAAAAATTTGAAAGGCACACATTCTTAGGAGGGCTGAATTTTTCCAAAACTAAAGTCTAAAGCTGAAATTCTAGATATGACTTCAAATCACAAAGGAAAACCTTTCTGAATGTCTAGACATTTTTGAAAATCGAGACAAATTACATATAACAATAAGAAAAATGTAAAAATAGCCACTAGAAAAATATATAATAAATATGAATAGATAATCCCCTAGAAGTGGAAAAATGGGTCAAAAAAATACCAGAGGAAATCCTTATGCAGGATCCACATGCAAAGATGCTCAAATAAACTAATCAGACTATATGAAACTGGAGTCTCAGTGATATACCATTTCATCTTTCATCACATTAGCAAAATTTAAGTGATAATAGGTATATAAACATACCTTAGGACCCACAATGTCACCTTTAGTTATATATCTGAAAGAAACTGTTTTTGCAGTAAGTCATGTATAAGAATACTGTCTAACATATTAGTTTAAAACAGAAGACATTTGTAAACAATCTAGTAATTGTTTCTCGGACTTTTGGCTAAGAGCAAGTGTAAACAATTTAGTAATCCAATATGGGAATCCACAAAACAAAACCTGCATTTTAGAAATCAGTTGAAGTCAGTAACGTAGAGCTCTAAAAACTAACAAGAATAATCTCAATATTATTTGAATAGTATAACATATGCACTTTCATGCATGCACACACACAAAAAAAACATAATCATGAATTTACAACTTAATGGATTATCCTAAGTTTAACGTCCTTGTGTAACTATCACAAATATCAAGAAACAGAACCTTAGTAATTCTTAGCTCCTCCAACTGATAAGTTTTGCCTGATTTTGAACATCATAAAAATGAATTACAGAGTGTGGTCTCTGACTTATGACCTTTTCATTCTATAGTACAGGGGTTCAGTTCATCCATAATATAGTCCTAAAAGACTCCTTTTGGGGATGTAAGTATTACAACTATCTTCTCCCACTTTATGACTGCTTTCATTTTCAGTGGTATCTTAATCTACTTAGTATTCATCTTACTATAGTTTCTCCTTTGATGGTTAACTTTTAATACTTTCACAATCCTCAAAGTTTGTGAAAATGTTTTCCTGTGTTTTCTAAAAGCTTTATTTTATCACAGTTAAACCTGAAATACACTTGTAGCTGAATTTGTTACATATTAGGTAAAAGTAAAGGTACACTTTTTCTCAAAATGATAATACAACTGACACAGCACCATTTGTTAAAAGCACCATCTTTTCTCTGAAAATGCTACTCTGGAGTATTACCTTTTTCTTATATTCGTTGACTGTACGTACCATGTGAGTCTAATTTGGGATTAAAAATAGCATTAAATGAGCAAAAAGACAAAACGCAAAATGATGAATAGAATAGCATCTCTATGCACTACTGAACAATTACTTAGTATGCCTTTATATAGATACAACATATGTAAAGAAAGTAAGAAAATATGAACTGAAAGGCTACAAACCAAACTTAGGGTGTTTATAGCTTTTGGGATGGAGAAGATAGGGAGAAGTAAATACTGAATAGTAGTACAAAGGCAACCACACATCAACTAACTACAGCTTTTCATATTTTATTTATTAGATCTTTAAAAATCTACAACAAAAAGAACAAAAATAGGCAAATATGGCAGATCTTATATCATTAACCATTATATGGAGGGGAAAAAGTATATTATTCAAAAAGCTATCTATACACATCATTTTTAACAGTGTAGTATATAATTTTATAAAAAACCATACCTCAATAACAGAAGATCAGATATAATTTTCTAACCCCCAAACTCACACACATAAGGATCCTAAAACAGAGTTCTACTTCATCAACTACCACAATACATGTGAAAGAAAAGGATATTTTTTGAAAATTATCCATGTATTTACTCATCATTTTTATATACCCACCAAATATTGTCATATTTAGGTTTGGGGGATTTATAGATACATAATAAAATATGATCTTACTACTCAAAGAGTTCTGAGGAAAGGGTTCACACTATCTGTTTTAATCATGTTTTTAAAGATAAACTAACAGAGGGGGAAAACCTCAATACTAACTATCAAGCTATTTACTAGGATTTTTTATTTCTAAACACTAGAAAATGGTTTAATCAAAGTTGTTTTCTGAGACTTAATTGCAGGAAACTTTAGTATGAGCACACTCAATTTAAGTGTCTAAGTTGATGCTACAAAAACAAACTATTCACTAATAATTATATAGTAGTACAGTAAACATTGTTTATACCCTTAATATGTATTCATTTAATTCACAAAATAAAGTGAGACAGGGAGGATTATAATTCCCATTTACAAATAATATCACCTGGGGCACAGAGACCTTTAGTAACTTGCTGGGAGGTACACAGGAAATGAGAGAATTTAAAAGCACATAGTCTAGACCCTGATTTCTGTACCTTTAAACATCACAATTTACTGCCTAACATTACTGAAACCAAACTGCACTTTAAAAATTCCAGTGAGGCATCAATATAAAGAAGAAACTAGTTCTACAAAATGGGGGATGAGGGGTGTTGGTGAAGTTTTATCATAATTAGGCTCTTTCAGTAAAAAATCTAAACTTCTGAATCAATTTGATGATTTAAAGATACTAATACACTTTATAATTTTATATTTTTACAAAGCCCAATCTATTCTTTACCCCCAATTAACTTCTTTAGCCAGTGATAAGAGGCAGTAATGCACACTTCTCTCTCCTGATATTTTCTTTCAATTCGCAAGTACATGTGAATATATACAAAACCAAAACAATTGCAGCATATTTTGAGGATTACTATTTGCCAAGGATCATTCTATGAGCTGTTCATAACTAGCAACAAGGTAGGTACTTTAATTATTATCATTTTAGAGACAAGTCAGATTGCATATTAGGAGATACCTGTTTGGAGAGTTATTTCCTCAAGTAAATCCTGCTATATAATCAAGTTTAAAGCATCTAGGAGGACTACAAATTTTAAGAACTGGATAGATTAAGTATGACTCAATAATACAGTAATTTTCCCACAACCATGACATTTGTGATCTTTATTAGGGTCTTGGCTAAGCTTCAGTTCAATAAACCGATAACCAAAGAAAATTATTGTTTCTACTAACAGTTTTGTTTTTATTGAATACAACAGGTTTTCTGATTTTATTTTAAATGGCTAATTTTATTACAGCATTTTAAGTATCTATTAACTGACAGGAAAGGATAATTCAAACTTAAGAAGACTGTCCTTTTTTCCACAGTTCCTTAGGAAGTTATCTCTTTGCCTCTTTTATCTCTAAGTCTTTCCAGAATTTCTTTTAAATAAGAGAGAGAGATTTCTCTACAGGTCTAAGAAATGAGGGACAAATTAGGTAGGTAATAGTTTATCATTAGGCACATTCAAACTTTATATGCTTATGAAAGTATAAAAAGCTTCTTATACTTCTAAAAATTCAAAGAATTATGATCCATACACCGTAATTCCACTTCAAGATTAAACTAAGGCTCAACTAAATTTTAATTATTTAGTTATTCACTAACCCTGTATCATAAACATTGCACATTAGGATTTAAAACAGGTCATACCAAGACCAGTAAGCAAGATTAATAAGCTAATGCTCATGAGCAACCTCTCTTTAATAGAAACTATTATAAAACCTTAGATAACAAAACTAAATAAGTCAGTAAACAGTGAAGATGATCAAGTGGTTGTCTCTTGACATAACCAAGCTAACTGGCTCCTGTATGATCATATCTGAGTTCATCAGGAAAGTCAGGGTTAATCTGCATCAATGTTTGAGAGGTTTTCCTCTGTACGTGGCTGTTGTGCCAATTGGTTCTATTACTGAAATAACTCAAATATAATACATATCCTTTAAAACTGGTATATCCCACCTTAACTTTTAATGAACCATTTACCTGGCTGCCTACCCCAGAAGTTCTCGTAAGAAAAAAAGTAAAGGATCTGATTCTTTATTGTATCTTTTAAATGAAAGAATAAATGAAGCTACAGTCTAAGCAAAGTACATGGATATAAGTGACAGAATGAGGGTTGCAATAAAAGCAGAAGTACCTCTGAATTATGTTTCCCCAACAATGTAGATTCAAACACACCAGTTTCAATAGCAATGTTAGCAATGGGTCACAAAACCAGTAACCCTTACCTTCAACATCTGGCTATGTACATAATTTCTATGGCTCTTTGCAGACATAAGCAACAAAGTTAGCTTAACAACCCTAGAGAAGAGAATGGGGAAACAACCATTTTCATAACAATCACCCATCCAGCTCAGTGTACAACAATTACAGTGAGAAATTACATAGGGATGTACTTCCACTGAGGACCCCCCAAAATTAACCACATAAATTCTTACCTTATTCAGATAAGGTATTCAGATAAGGTATGATAAAGAATGTGATCATATATTATTTCTTGCAAAAACTTGTTATCACACACAGTGAACCATCACTTTTATAAAGGTTAATATTTAAGTCCAGTATCAAAGAACATATCAGAATCAGAGATAATCATGTTATTATTAATAAATAATCTTTAATTTTTAAGACTATGTCTCACTATGTTGCCCAGGGTAGTCCCAATCCTGCGGACCCAAGTGACCCCCAGCCTTAGCCTCCCAGGTAGCTGGGATTACAGGCACCCACCACTGCGCCCGGTTGCTCTTTCCAAGTCTCGCTATGTTGCCTAGGGTTGTCTTGAACTTGTGAACTCAAGCAATCCCAGGCCCCTTGCCTCCCAGTGCTTGTACTATAGGTGCACACCACCATGCCCAACTTAATCTTTAAATTCTTATCAAGTTAAATCTTTTCAAAAAAATAAGAATGGGCCTTTAGAAATGAACCTATGCTATTATTGAAAGGTAACACATTAGTCTTTATATTCTCTTATCTTCAAGAATATTTAAATAAATATTTGTAATACTCTTTGATATGTACAATAGTAACAGTATGCGTAAGATACAAAAGAACCATTAGTGAAACAAAAAGACACCCTATATAATGGGAGGAAATAGTTGTACATCATACATCTGACAAAGGCTGATCCCCCACTATACATAAAGAACTCAAGTAACTTAGCAATGAGAAAATAATTAACCCAATCAAAAATGGGCAGAACAGCTAACTAAACAGACTCTTGTCCAAAGACATTCAAATAACCAACAGGCTCATGAAAAAATGCTCATCCATCACCACTTATCAGAGAAATACAAATCAAAAACAAGATGAGTACTAAGTCATATCTGTGAGAATAACCCATATCAAAAAGATTAGACAAGTTTCAGTGAGGATGAGGAGATAAAGGAAACCCTGTAATTCAATTCCTAAGTATCTACCCAAAAAATAATGCAAAACCTTAATTGGGGAAGGGATGGGCACAAGAGATTAAGATGATGGTTTATGGGTGACAAGGTAGTGGGAGAATCTCGGCGTATACAATGATGTAAAATATATACATATGCGCAATCAATAAAAGAAAAATAAGATTGGGGGAAATAATAATGTAAAACCACTAATTTGAAGTGATATATGTGCACTTCTGTTCACTATAGCACTATTTACAATAGCCAATTTATGGAGATATATTTCTATCAACAAAGCGAGGATTAAGAAGATGTAGCATATCTACATAATGGAATATTACTCAGCTGTTAAAAAGAAGAATTTTTGCCATTTCAACAACATGGATGGAACTAGAGTGGATAATGCAAAATTAAATTAATCAGAAGGAGACAAATACTGGATGGCTTCATTTACATGTGGAATATGCCAAACCAATTAATGGATCAAATAAAACTAAAGCCATAACTAACCTCTGACATCTGACTACAAAACCAGAAGGAGAGGGTGGTGGGTTGAGGATTGAGGGAGGGAGGGGCCCACAGTAGCATGACAGCATGGGATGTTGGTGTGAAACATACATTTTCAGAGGCTTGAGCTCATAATTCCTAAAACAAATACAATGATGTAAATCAATTTCACCTCATTAAAAAGAAAAAAAAAGATTAGAAAAGAAATAGCAAAAAACAAATACCTGCATTAAAAATTAAACCCAGAATTTCTGGAGGTTAAAGCATCAGGAAAGAAGGAAACTGCGGATTTTAAGAAAGTCTTTAAGAATGGATAATAGCCAGGAGAAGTGGTACATGCCTGTAATTCCAGCTACCTGGGAGGCTGAGGCTAGGAATACTTGAATTCGTGGGTTCAAGACAACCCCAGGCAAAATAGCAAGTCCTAGACTTTAAAAAAAAAAAAAAAAGAATGGATAATAATCTAACATAGGGGAGACAGGAATAGCATTCACAGAAAGGGAGCATGTGAGAAAAGAAACAGGAAGTCCTTAGGAAATTAGTGGCCCAGAGTAAGTCAAGTTAAAAAAAAAACAGAATGATAGGCTTTTTTTTTTTTTTCATTTTTAGTTACTTCCTGGACTTTTCATTCTATTACAAACAACTCCTGCCATAAGTAATCAAAAATCTTATCTTGTTGCTATAATAGACAACAGTGTCGTTAAAGTACACCAAAGCTAGGTCTTATTACCCATGTATATATTTTACATTAGATGTATACCCCAGGGTCCTTCCTATCACCATGTCACCCATGAACCATCATCTTTAATCACTTGTGTTCATCCCTCTCCTGATTTCAACCTCCCTTGCCCTTCTTTGCAGTATGCTTTAGTTCTACTGTTGGTTTGTTTTTAACTTTTTCTTATCCTTTTGTTCATTTTCCCTATATCCCACATATGAGACCATCAGTATTACCTTTTTCTTTCTGGCTTATTTCTGCTAGCATGATTCCTTCTACAGCCATACAAATTGCCACAAATTATGTTAGTCTTTTCTGACAGCTGAATAATTTTCAATTGTGTAAATGTACCACACCTTTTTGATTTGTCTGCTTTGGGACATTGGAGTTGTTCCCTTATCTTGGCTATTGTAACCAAGGCTGATGAGCCTTAACAGACTTCACAACATCATTATCAGCCATTTAGGAGACAGCCTCTATTAAATAAATTTAAACTTGAACCACTGATTGACAAGAAATCACATGGAAAAATAAAAATCACAGGGACAAGAATCAAGGTCTCAACACCAAGAGTGCAATGTACACCAAAATCCAGATATATAAATATGACCATCTTAGATGTTCCCCTAAAAATCACCCAAGCCAATTGAAGCCATCACCTTTTACACAGAAATAGAAAACTAAAACTTTCGTTAAGTCCAGTGGAAAGTTTTTAGATTTGGCTTTTTTTTTGGGGGGGGGGGGGGACTTTTTATTTTTATTTATTTTTAAATATATAAACAATTTTATTTTGTTCTTTGGGTTACAACCTCTCTGTTATCTATTTTTCCCCCCTCTCTCCTCCCTCCGGTGTTCCCTCCATTCTCTCACACCCCACTCTTTGTAATTTATTAGCTGTGTTGAGTCCATTAGTCTCTTTCCTGTGTTAGTGTCTTTTCTCTGGGTGAGGGACTGCGTTGTTGGGTCCAGACGCACCTTGCTGTTAGATTTTCAGTCTTAAGTTTGCGTTGGGTGGCCAGATTATATTCGTTTGTGATCTGTTCATGTTTTTTTGCTGCAGGCCATCCTCTCCAATCCAATCCCATCTCCATTGCTTTGCTGCTTTTCCTTATGGCTCTGGTGTTGGGTTTTGGAGGTCTTGCCTCCTGCCAGTGTTGGTCAAGAAATTTCTCTGAGTTCAGGCTTTGAGACTAGATCTTGCTATATTTGCCCATGGAACCGCAGGCTCTTGTTGCCCAGAAACCACAGACTCGAGCAATTCCCAGCTTCAGCTTCCCAGGTAGCCGGGATTACAGGCGCGCGCCACCACGCCCCACTGTTGTTTGAAACTAGGTCTCGCTACGGGCCCCAGGCAGGACCTGAACTGCGATCCCTAGCCCCGGCCGCTTCATAGGCTGAAGCTTACAGGCACGAGTCACCATGAGTTCAGGCTTCTGCGAGTGGCCTTTAAGGGTTATCTCTGCTTCCTTTTGCAGTTTTGGTGTGGGGCCCATTATCCCCTCTTTGGTCATCCTCTCCTCTCCCTTGATGAGGGGAGGGTGTGTTGCTCTCCTTGAATATATCTCCAAATTAAAGTCCCTGGTTTTGGACCAGACAGTGTAGAAGTGCGCCTGATGACATCGTGTCTCTATGGTTGTTTTTCTGGTCTTACTTATACTGGTTCACTTGGTTGTTCATCTGCTGTGTCCAGCTGCGGTCTGTGGGCTGGACTTTTGCCTGGTCCCTTACCCGTTCTAGTTGGGGTTGCTGTTGCACCTATTCTGGTTGCTCTGAAGTTTAGCGGGAGTAAGAAGTAAGAGAGAGATGGAGGGGCACCCCCCCTCCCCCCGCCCGCTCGCCGGAAGGTCCCGGCGCGGGGGCGGGCCTACCCGGGGGCCTCTAGCCCGTCCATTGACTTTGATACTGAAATATTAGTTTTCCATCTCTTCTCTGGCTGCTCCACTGTCTTCCAGCCCAGCTCCCAGCCAGTAAATGCTACAGATTCTTATGGTTCAGTCTTAAGCCTAATGCAGTTGATACTCTAAAACTTGAAACCACCTACCTCCAGCTTCAATTACTATTGCAGATAGTATTTGCAGATAAATTTAAACAAAATTTTATGTTCTTTGTAGATATTTCTTCTGATCACCAAATTTTCTTCGGCCTAATAAACATTGTCTCCTAAATGATTCAAAGGTATCTCCAAATCTGATTTTCTCCACCCAAAATTCCTAGCTCATAATCTATCTAGTTTAGCAGAACACTTCTCCTTCCTTGGGTCCCCAAATGCACGTTAACAAATTCTGTAAATTTAAGTTCCTAAATTTGTCTAGAATCTGCTGATTCTCCTCTATCTCTGTCATCATCACTAAACCATTGGTTATACTTTACTAATGCCACAATGCCCAACTGGTCATACAACATACACTTATCTGCCTCTTTCACCTACTACCTTCCAATGAAATCCTAGGATGGTTTTCATTAAAATGAAGTCCTTCCTATTGCTTTTACAATATGAATTACCCTGGCCTCAAAGTCCCTCTGTGGTTAAGTCCAACCTCCTTTTCCATTTAGTACAATGGTTATGCTCCAAGTTGTTATTAGCAATTTTTTTAGTCCTTCATACTGCCTTTGGGAAAAGATCTATGTATATTCTAGTCCTTCCCCTGATATGCTCACGTTCCCATGATCATATTTTTGTATAATAAATCCTACTCATGTCTTCAGATCTTAGCTTTCTGTGACTTCCTTGACTAGACCTAGTGTACCTTTATTGTAAGCTCTCACAGTATACAATTTTCATTTAGTGAGACACACAATAACTACAATTTTACTTATATCACTACTGTTCTCATTAATGTGTGTCTTGTCAAATGGGAGAAAGATACTTGTTTTCACTCAGGAGTCTAGCACAGCTGTGGGTTTATAGAAGTCAATATATATGACTAAATGAAGAACTGAATTAATGGATAAATCAGATGACTGGCTAAATTGTAAAGGGTAGTAGGAATCAAGCAGATAATGGAAAGCAACAAAACAATGGAATAATATACTTAAGCGATATGTTTTAAAATAATCATTGTCACAGCATGACAGGTTAAAGTAAGTTAAGACAAATTAGGGAGCTAATGTAAGAGTTTAAAAAAAAGCACCAAGATGACATATGCAAAAGATTTAGGATCAGAAAGAAGAAACAGATCAATGAAAGCAAAAAGCAAAGCACTGATATAAAGACAATTACAGGGGAAAAACAACATTTTATCTTCTAAAAACCTGATGATCTCTACTCTTCTACTATTTCAACCATGATTTCACAAAATAACAAGGTACTGTAAGATATGAAACATCACCTGAAAAAGAAACCATGAAACTAAGTTCCATACACACATTCTCCCAAACATGAACATACACTTATGTATACTCAAAAAAAATTTTCAGAAGATGGACAATATTACAAACTCTAACACATAAGTACAGAGTTGTTAATATTATTGTGATTCATAATCTAACAGAAAACATTTACTGGTAATAAAATACTACCTTGGAAAATTAAATCACATTAGTAAAGAAATTTAATAAAAACATAGTGAATTTTGTGAATCATGAGTCATTTCCTAGAAATAATTACTTTCTAAGAAAACCTAATGCCTCAAACACAAAAATCTATCAACAATCTTTCTACAACCAATTATATATGTTCCTCTCTTCTGGGAAAAGACAGTAGCCACCAAACACACTAATAATCTTTTCTTGATAACTGAAAGAAGGAAAGTCTTAAAGACTTCTTATTCACAGTAAATATTGCCTAAAATCACACAGCAAATTAACATTTATTATTTACTGACTTCAGATTCAGGATTTCAATCAGATATCCTGCTTGACTCATCTCAATACATTTATTTCCTGTAACTTAAGATTCTAAGTAGTACCACAGATTTTTGCACCCAAAAATTTAACATTAAATGTAAGTTAATAATTTTCTCAACAGTAACAGTTGTACATCCATTTCATTTTTTCACAGCATAGAGTTTCATAGAATGTAAAGATTCTTCTAATTCCATTTTGGCTACTTATAAGTTTAGTGGAACATCAGTCATATTTTATAACATGCTATTAGTACCATTAGTATAAACACTGTAATTTCAAGATATATTAACTAGTGTTTGACTTGCATTTTTTATCTAATTAACCTCAAAATATTTTTACATTTTTCTTTTTTCAATTTAAATCACTAGATGATATAATGTTTCTTTTTAAAAGGCTGGCTTTGGACAGATGTTTGATTCCTCAGAAATAGTCCATAATTGGTAAACACAGTAATAATACTCACAGCTTTGATAGTTTCACCACTATTCACAGAAATTGATTATTTCAAGTGTCTTTATTTGCCACTACTGTGGTATATTGGGTATACATTGTATGTGCATATATTTGTGCTTATATTAATCAACCATGAGGTAATAATTTCCTGTAAAAAGTTTAACAATTAGGGAACCAAATTTATGGTAAACTTATTTAAGACTTTTGGCCAAAATACAATAATAAAATGCAATGTGTAAACTGTCTAAAATTCTCAAAAACCCGATTTTAAAAATTGTAGGCAAATTTAAGATAAGTAGGGAAAATAGAAAACTGGACATTGCTATCTTTTTAGATCTGACAAAAATTATATTACAATGATAAATTTAAAATTAAATTTTATATATAAAATTTGATAAATTAAGATTCTGTTAAGCTACATTGCAGATACAGATTTAAATATATATTTAGATGTTCTTATACATTAAAAATACAGATAGAGAGGTAGGGGAAAAAACAGATAAAACACTATCAATATAATGTGGACAATTATTAAAACTGTGTAAGGGTTCTTGCACCCTATTTTGGTATAAGTTTGAAAGTTCCACAACAAAGCTTTGAAAAATTAGACCTATGTAAGTAACCAGCACAATTAAAAATCAAGAATTCAAAGTCCTGTGGAAAGGAAATGAGAATAGGAAGGGATTCTTATCTCATTACTAGTACTCATAATAGAAAATTAATTATTAACCAAATGTTCATAATGCTTAAACATTTTAACTCTTTTCAATAGAATATAAAAATTTCACCTAAGATCAGATGCTAGCAAAACAAGTAATTGTCAAAGTGAGAGTTAAGTTATCCACACTAATATCTAAATATGCACAGACACAGGCAATACCAGACACAAATAAGTCAAAAATTACTTCCACCTGAAAACTAACAAATTTCTCCTGGTTTCAGAAATGCTGAATAGTGTAGGGAATAAAATGGATAATATTTCTTAGAATCAAAGAAATACAGGATTTTCATTTGGTACTGAGAGGAAGATAAGGAAACCCTGCCATGAAGACTTGGACTAATTTATCAAAGTTATTGCAGGTTCTGGAAAAAAAAAATTCAGCCTATATTCTCCACTTTGCTACATCCTGGTAATAAATCTGAATTACTGTCTAATGCATAAAAGCTGTGCAATATACTATCACCCCTACTGAAACATGCTTTTTGGCTTGACCTTATAGTAAGTAATTTAAGATTCTTGATTCCTGGGTTTTTACATCTGCTTACTCATAACACCATTTTTGCAGTGTTTCCTTATGTATTACAGATATACATGTGTGTGTTTGTGCATGTATACACATGACTTAACATCAAAAAACTAATGCGATTCACCATATTAACAAGATTTTAAAAGAAAAACTGTATGATCATCTCAATATATGAAAAAAAAAAAAAAACAAACCAAAACCAAACCTTGACCAAATTCAATGTTCGAGGGGAAAAAAAACCTCAATAAACTAGGAACAAAAGAGAATTTCCACAATCTAATAAAAAGAATATATGTTAACATCACACTTTCATGGTAAATAGTTTCACTCCCCACCCCATCTCCCAAGATAAGAAACAATGCAAGACATCCATTCTCACCAGTTCTACCAGTATATGTAGATAAGAAAAAAGAAACAAAAGATAGACATATTGAAAACAAAGTAAAATGGTCTATATTCACAGTAAACATGATTTTCTGTGTATAAAATTGGCCAAGGACTCTCGAAAACACAAGATAATTTGTGACTTTAAAAAAAGAGTTGAAATATGTTTGTATGGACCAGTAACAAATAATCAGAAATTTAAAAAGAAAATAAAATAGCAACAAAATATATATTCAAGATTTATGGAATGAAAATTATAAATACAGTTGAAAAAATTGGTCTTAAAAAATTTGAATATATGTAAAATGTCAGTTTTCCCAAATTAACATGTATTCAACGTAATTTCAATCACCATTTCAGTAGGTTTTCTTATAAAAATTAACAAGCTGATTCTAAAATTTATAAGGAAACCCAAGGGACCTAGAGTAGATGAAACAATTTTGAAAAAGAAAAAAAATCCATAAAAAACTAACTGCAAGTTGTATAAAGCTAAATTAGTTAAGACAGTATTGTACTGGTTAATTGAGAAATCAATAAGAGAGAATAGGAGTACTGAAATAGACAAATATATTGCCAACTGATTTTCAAGAAAGACCTTGTAGGGAAAGGACTATTAACAAATAGAACTGATAGTTAATCATTTTCCAAAAAAATGAACCTTGATACTCTTCCTTTTACCATATATAAAATATCTAAATAAACCATGATCCTAAAAGAAAGCGTTCACATCACAAAACTCCTAGAAGAAAACACAGGAGAAAAGTCTTAGTAATGTTGGGTTAGGTAAAAGGTTTCTTAAATTGGACATAGCAAGCACAAATAATTAGAGGAAAAATAAATTTAAACCATTTACTCTTCAAAAGACACTGTACAGAAAAGACAAGCCACAGACTAGGAAACATATGTGAAAAACATATATCCAATAAAAGACTTGTACTCAGAATATGTGAAAGATTTTTATAACTCAAAAATAAGACAACCAAGTCAAAAAACGAGCATTTGGTAAAATGTATATCATTTCATCACAGATAGCAAATACAGATAGCAAATAAGTACATGAAAAGATATTCAATATCATTATTCATTAGGGAATGCAAAAACTAAGACCAAAATGCAATACTACTATATACCTGCTATATTACCTAAAACCTAACAGACAAAAAAATTCAAGTTTTGAAAGATGGAGATCAACTAGAACTCTAATACATTCACCATGGGAATACAAAATAGTATAGGCTAATACTGTGTGGCAGTTACTTATAAAGTTAAATATCTTTAGCATATGCACCAATTTTGCGCTCCTAGAAAAACATCTTAGAAATGAAAACTATGCTGAAAAAAGACTTGTACGCCAATATAAGTAGTGTTTTTATTCATAAAGTACAAAAAAGAAAAAACAAATATTCTGTTAATTATAATTAAATTATAGCACACAATACACAGGAACAAACTGCTGATATATGCAACTATGCAGAATGAATCTTAAAAGCATTATGCTAAGTGAAAGAAGGCAGATACAGATTACATTCAATTTTCAAGGAGCATAACAGAACTTTTTTGAAATCATATATCTTTATATCATTGTTATTATTAGTAACACAAATATTTACATTTGTTAAAACTAAAGTTTTACACTTGATATTGCTACATTTTATTGTATATTAATTATCAATTTAAAAGGTGACAATAACAACAAAGGCAAGGCCAGGCACGGTGGTGCATGCCTGTAAGCAGCACCCTACAAGTGAGGCTGAGGCTAGGAAACGCTTGAGTCCACAAGACCTGCCTGGGGCAACATAGCAAGACCTAGTCTCAAAAAATAGCTGGGCATGGTGGTACGCGCCTGTAATCCCAGCTACTTGGGAAGCTGAGGCTGGGGATCACTTGAGTCCATGGTACCCTGGGCAACAAGAGCCTGCGGTTCCCCAGGCAAAAATAGCAAGACCTAGTCTCAAAAAACAAACAAACAAACAACAACAAAAGCAATATAAACAAATGCAAATTCTGAGTACTGTATAATTAATGGTAAAGGGTGGAGAGGAAGAAACAGCTCTAGAATATTACTTTATATTACACCAGGTATCCTCACTTTTGAGAGTGCCTGCCCACTGATCCAGGAGAGAATACTCAGTCTCAATCTTTCCATGGGATATAAATGGCAAGTACAATCAAGTATACATACTCCATAGGCATACTGGGAATACCTTCAGTAAAGAGGTAATTCTAAGGAGAATAATCTTACAATACCCTCTATTCTCTTCCATTTTCGGCACTCCAATGAATGGTAGCCTCAGAGTAAGTTTCATTACAAGAGATATTTCAGGTACTTATTTTAATTCTATTATAATAACTTACTTAGCACATTATTTCACAACATGGCTGAAAACTGATTCCAAACAAACTGGAGCACCAGAAAATTCACTCATTAATTCATTTGTTAAATAAAAATTTATAAAGAACTAATGGAGCAACAGGCAAAACTTTTAATACACTGCAAAAAATCTGTAGTGCTATTAAAACAGTGATTTTTGAAATTGTTAAATTAGTAGCCACTGGGCGAGGTGTAATAGGTAACACTTATGAAATACCTATAGAAGTATACGTACTCTGGTTTCTCTTCAGATCGTATAAATCTTTCATCTTTTTTAAGAAGTATGTAATCAAGTGCTAAATTTCATAGGCTTTATAACTGTGTAAAAATTCATTCAGGATATGAATTACCAACAGAGTGACTATTCTATCTATGAGAGTTTTAGGTTATACCTCTAATTCGTTAAGAAGTCAGAAATAAAACCTAAGTTTCTATGACTAAACACCTTAAACAGTACATTTCAAATACCTACCTTAAATATATGAATCAGAAGGATTAGCATGAATTCATGACTTATTTTTCTTTTCAGGAAGAAAGAATGTATATCCTAAAAACAAAGACTAATTTAATACCAAAGACTGCCTCTAATACTTGTCAGGTTCTAAATTCACAGAACCCATGACCCTAGGTCAAGGGCAAAAAAACATAAAAAACAAACTTAGAAAAAATTGTCATACTTAAAAGTAAAAAAAACTTCCAAAACTTTAAAAATATAATTTCTTTTCACCTTTATTTTTTACTTCAGAAACGTAATTGGTACTCAATATCTAATCTCTTTTTCTTCACCTAATTAGATATAGTAAGTTTTAGTGAGATACAAAGATACATATTCCATTTTGTCTTCTATTAAAGTTGGCCAAGCTCTAGTTGATGAACTCTGATCATGCAAAACAGAAGCAAAGAGCAACAAAGTAGAAAGAGCCTATAGGTCTAAAAAATAACTGGAAGTAGCTGGGAGTACAATCACTCTACCTCCCAGACCACTAACCTTTTGTCTTTGATGTGACTACAAAAGCAGTTTCTATCATTTAAACCCCAGTCACAACAGCTGAACCAAAATCCTAAATAAACACTGCCAGAAGTTTTCAGAACCCTTAAATGAACATTCAGGTAGATGTTTGTAAATTTTTTTTTTTTCTCTGTTGCAGAAAATATGCAAACAGCCACTTTATGTAATAAAATGTCTTCCTAACTTAGTAAAAACAGAAAGTTGCCACTTCCAGGATCAAAATTCACTTTAGTACCAATTACTAAGATTTGCGTGGATAATTCAAAAAATCACATGCTCTACAATGTTTTATTAAAGTGTTATTTACTATAGGTAGGATATGAAAACAATCCAAATGCCCAATGATAGAGGACTGGATTAAGATATGGTATACAAACACAAAGAAATACTTTTCAAAGGAAAGATGAAGTGTTACCATATCCAGCAAAGTGGAAGGCATTCAGACAACTTATCTGTAATAAACAAAGCAAGTTGAAATGACAAAAGCAAATGTTTGGTATTTACATAATGGATAAGACAAAGCAAAATACTTATAAATTAGCAGACACTAATAATAATAGCACTCCGATATTTATACCTAGTATGAAGTCATTAAAACGGATGTACTAAATGCCACAGAACTGTTCACTTAAAAATTATTAATTTTGGAATATGCGAAATTCACCTGAAACATAAGAAACCTAAGCAAAAGCTGGCTCCACAGAGAACAAAAGACAAGGATGGTAGTTAGGAAAAAAGACTGATGGTAAAGATGATGAATAATTTTAGAAGTCTCATATCCTGAAAGGATGGAGGGAGGAGTCAAGAAAATTTCAAATTCAAAAGAAAAGTCAAAGAAATAGTAACAGTCCTAAAATTAAAAGGATTTAAGTCTCCAAACCAAAAGGGCCAGCAAGTCCAAATACAAAATCTAAGACAAAGTCAGCAATTCAAAGTGACAGTAGTTAAGAAAACAGGTAAATAATGAAAAAAAAAAAAACAACAACTGAGTAACAGTGACAAGATCTAAACTTTAGAAATGCAAAAAAAAAAGTGCAACCAAATGCCTAGAAATATCATAGGAGGTAGCATTCAACCAATACCTCAACAAATACAGTGATTTTAAGGAGAGAAATATGGGAAGACATAGAAAGCATTCTAGAATTATAGGAGAGGAACTGGCAAAGAGATGAGACACTCAAGGAACAACGGGGACAACTCAGGATTGACTGAAGCACTGGATGGCAATGTAAAGCCCAGAGGAGAAGTTGGACTCAAATCATAAAGGGCTTTTTAACGCTCTAATAGCGAGTAGACATCCCAAGACAGGGAAAAAAAAGAAAGAAAGAATGCCTAAGTAGCATCAAAACTCAATTAGAAAGATAAATAGGAAAGGAAGAAAATGTGAGCAAAATGGGTAAAAAGGGGTCAGATGATAAAACGTAAAAGGGATATAATGCCTGGATGACTGTAGTAATACTGTGTATGTGTGTGTGTGTGTGTGTGTGTGTGTGTATAGTTTGTTAAAAATAACCTAAAAGTTATCATAACAACAAATTTTTTGTGACTGTGTGCTGATAGATGATACCCACTTATTGTGGTGACTACTTCACAATATAGACAAGTATCAAATCATTATGTTGTACATCTGAAACTAATCTGTTAGATATCAATTACATCTCAAGAGTGTGTTTTATTCCAGTAACTGAAAATAAGTATTTGTTAAGAAGAAACAACCACCTGACAATCAGCAATATGGAAAAACTTCTTTAACAAAATTCCTGAGGTGAGTGTTTCTAATACTTAAACTTCACTGAGGTATAATTACCTGCTAAAATATTCACCCATTTTAAATATATTCAATTCAATTCTCTTAATAAGAATTACCGCCTTTCAATTTTGGAACATGTCAAACACCCCAAAAGATTCCTCATGCTTTTTTTACAGTCAATTCCCAGACCAGGTAACTACTGATCTACTTAGTGGACAAATCCTTAAAAACAGATTTATAGCATACGTGGTCTCTTGCAAGCAGCATGTTTTTGAGATTCATTCATGCCATAACTACAATAGTAGTTCATTCTTTTTACTTGCTAAACAGTATTCTAACTTATTTCACGTTATATAAAATGACCCACAAACAAGAGCAACCTCTTTATAAGTAGCTAAAAGAAAAAGTCACCAAAATCATCTACTCCTTGTGTATACCACACTATTGCCACTATCCAGTATCAAATTTAATCATGTTCTCCTCAAATTACCAACCTATAAGACAAAAAGTCCATGTTCCTTGGAAAGTACGCACACATCATGGGCCCTGCCAGTCTCTCCAGCCTTAAGTTCTGCCGCTTCTTTCCTGAACCCTCTGCCAAATATCAGTACTGATGTATATGAGGTTCCCTGACATTATACTATTACTTTTATGCCTTGCACCCATCAACAAATTTGAGTCTCTGCGAAGATGCAGAGTTCACACTGAGACAGCATTTTCTAGCTCCAGTCTCACATTTTCAGCAGCTCAAACGTAAACATTTTGCCTTTTACACCTCTCTCTCACCAAATTCATTATCCCATATCTAATCTTCTGTGCAAACTTCACTGGGGTTTAATTAAACTGAATACACTATAAGCAGAAGTTTTTTGGGTTTTTTTTTGAATGTTTGATAAAGAAAGATGAATTGCACTCTACAACTGACACTAAAAAGGATGCAGCAGAACTTCAAGGTCTAGAGCAGTGATGTACAAAACAAGGTATATTTCAAGAGTCAGCAATGTATGGCCCACTAGCTAAATCCACTCTGCAGCTATTTTAGTAAATAAAATTTTACTGAAGACAGTGACACCTATTATTTAATGCACTGTCTGGCAAAAAAGACTATAAAATTCTGTCTTACAAAGACAAAATTGAATAGTTTTTCAATACAGAACATATGAAATGCTAAAAAGGCTAACATATCTATTTTATATGGTCCTTTAAAAAGAAACTTCGGCAAATCCTTTTTCAGCTTATCTCTTCGAGTTTCTTTCTATGTATCATCTAATATGAATCCAGTAGTAATAGGTAAATATTTTAAATTTAAAAATGGACATACATTAGAGGTGCTGCACGCTCATATATAATTTTTAATACAGGTGACCGTCAAGAACCCAGCAAATCTTAATAAACATTTCAATGTTCTCATAAAAATATAGTGATTAGGATAGGAAAAACTGGATTCTGTGCTTTGAAACACAGAGAAAAAAGTCTAGAATTAAACTTTTTCCCCCAAGTCAAAATGCTCCAAATATCTCTGAAAACTTTTTATGGCATTAAAATGTATTCAAATAATACACACAGTACTAATATTCTTCAGGTTGAATACAGTAAAATATGAGCTACATATATCCAAACTGCTTTAGAGGTGTCTATGTTTTATAAAAAAATTTTAAAAGACAAATCAAATGTAAATTTGTCCTTCCTGATCCTGAAACCAAACTGCCTAATTTATAGTGGGTGTATGATAAACATATAACTAACCTCAATATCTGAATTTTCTCTGTATGTTCTTAAGAAAAAGTAATTTTATAACCAAATGCTCCTTATCTATGAGACACAGTTGACTAATATCCACTTAAGACAACCTAAGGATCTGAAGGGTCAAAGAAATAACTTCCTCTTTTACAGATATTAAGGCAGTTTCAATAACTCAAAAATTGGGGTCTGAGTATCATCATTAACAAATTTATAACTAAAGTTAATATACCAATGAACCTGGATGTTTCAGGTTTGGATCATCATCCTATATTGAATCATATTCTCCAACAAGTAGTCACAGCCCCCAGAGAGAACTACACTCTACTCTGCTCACCTTTAAGGTTTTTTGTGAGGCCTTCCGAGATGACTAGCATCAGACTTTTGAGGAAGGCTAGCCATTAGACAAGGCTTTTCCCCACGATCTGACTGCTTGAAGTGACATCCAGGATCAGGTCGATCCTGTATCCAGGAATCATGACCCTCCCTGAGGCACCAGTCATCATGAGACAGTCAGTGCACTTTGGCACTTCTTGAAAACCACTGGGCTGCTCCTTTAGCTGAAAGGAAAAAAAACATCAAAACCACAACAAACAAAACAAAAGGGGGAAAAATCAGTAAAACAACCTAAAAAGACAGAGCGTGGGGAAAAATATACTAAAATAGCCTTGTCTAGATCAAGATGTAGTTGCGCTGTTGATGTAAAGATCGCATAGTTTCACTATCTTTCCTGTCACTGCACAAAATTCACTACTAATATGAAAATCTGGAAACTTTTAACTCTCTATTACTATGTCTGAAAAGTCTAAATAAGAGTGGAAGTTATATAAGATAACTACACAATTCAGCTAAATAAGCATAATGAAAGTATAGATAATTAGTAACCTACTTCTTATAGGAAAACTTATGTGAGTATACCTTTATCAGGAGATCAAGTACTCAACTTTTTCAGACAGTGAAATTATAGTATGACTTTAAAGAGGTATAAAATACACCAACCAGGCTAACTTCATCTGTATTTAATTGGCAGAAAATCACCAATCTGGTTAAAATAATCTACTGTTTTGAACAGCATACTGAAGAACAGAAGGTGCACTCCAGATACACAATGCTCTTGTCCTAGAGCACTCTGAATTTCTATGTTCACACTTGCTTGACATAAGGTAATTTTAAATGTTCCCATCTCTGTGGCCTTCAATAAAGAACTAAGCACTTATAAATAAGATGACAAGTTTATTTATTCTGCTTCAAATTAAAATTCTCACTATTGAATCCAGAGATAAAATTCTGCTTATTTCTGCTTTTAAATAACAAAACAATTTTCTAAAAAAAAAAAAAAAAATTTAACGGCAGAGTGTTTGAGGTTACTCCTTTAAAAGTTTAAAACCCTAAAGATAACGATACTCTATCAAAAAATTATTTTATATTCCTTTCCTCTATCAATATCCCCATTTTAATTAAGCTACCAATATCCACTTAGATGCCCAATTTAGAAATCTTGCTATAATACTAGACCAGTGTTACTTGTCTGAGAATATGATTAAAGCTGTAGACCTCTCTAGGCCAGAAAGATATGTGCATATACAGAAATAGACAGTATATGAATAAGATTTCAGGGAATTCATCAATTCTGAAGGCCAAGCGTAAATCCTAGGTTCAGAACCCCTTTGTCAAACACAGAGCTTCTTTCTCCTTCCTTACCATCTCTAAGTCCCTACCTAGCATACCAAAAAAAATTGCTCAGATTTCTGCTTTCCTGATCAGCACCAACTTAGTTTTAGCACACCTGATATTTTTCCAGGGTTACTGAATTATTCTAGTTTACCATCTTTCAATCTATCTTCTTTCATCTTCCTGGCAAGAGTATCTTACTAAAATGTAAATCTGATCATAAGACCTACCTGCTTACACATCTTCAAGATCTCATTAACAAAAGTTAGTAAGATGATGCCCAGTCTCCTTAGGACAGTTCAATCTGCCCACATTTCAAGCATGCTATACCCCTTCCTATCTACACTTCATACCCCACTCACAAAATGTACAGTCTCTTTATATTCAGCTTTCATACCTTTATACTTTTGCATTCTGCTGCCTCATCCTGGTATGGCTCAATTCTTTACTCATCATCATTCAAAATTTAGTTCCTGTCTTTATGCTCTCTTGGAGTTATTTATTTCTTCTTGGAGTTATTTATTTATAATACAGTGAGATTTAGCTCACTGTATTATAAAAGTTATTTACCTATCAAGGGCATTGTTTTCTACAGCTTACTTAATTCCATCTTTTTATTTTCAGGACCTGGAATACAGTAGTACTAAATACAAATGTTTAATGATGCCCTTATTCATGTACACAACCAAAGTTAATCAACATCACAAGGAAAATTATTACTGAGTCAATCTAAAATGTTTCAGCAATTCAAAATTGAAATAATTAAATTCAATAATTATATATGCAATTATTAAGTAATTATGCTAGAGTGTTTTAGCAACAATTCTACAGAAAGCAAAAATGAAGTATCACTAAATATTTAGAAACAGCCTTCACCTTAGTCCTTTGGATAAAAACTAAGGCCAGAATAGCAAGCACATAACAAACAATATGAAATAGTTATTCCCCTTTTCTTACCCTCTTGTCTGTTCCACCTCATACTCAGAGCTAGGAGTCCACCTTCGCATAGCACACACTATATGCAACAACTACTGCTTATAACTAACTCAAAAGTTAGCATTTCAGAGTATCCAATAACCACCTTCAAACCATTTCAAATGCAATAATATTCACAGAGGGCTTATTCCATATGCCCTACAGACCCATTCAGGAGTTTAATTTCAAAGGTCAAGAATTAATTATCTTGAAAATACATACATTTAGTTGACCTTGTATGTGAAATAGTTTTAACTTGTCTATCAAAGTTGTTTGTTTTTACAAATATTTCTTGTGGTTTTTAAAAAATATGTTCTGTAACTATAGCTCTTCCAAATCAGATTTTATGTCAGAATCAAGTGGGCCACCTACAAACACACAAATTCCCAGGTATCTGCTAAGATTAATTGAACCAAGATTTCCAGAATTAGAACTGAGGAGGTATATTTTATAAAGTATCCTGATCTTGATATAGTCATTTGAAAACTATTTTCTAAATATGTAAGCATATATGGAAAAGTTGGAATCAGCAGAGCAATAATTAAACAAATAAACAAAATTTTCTTTACATTATGTAGTATACCTTATTATATGTTGGTTATGAAGGATAAAGGGTGTTTTACCCACTGAATAAAAACTATTTTGATAATGTGAATGGGCCTAAAAGGATTCATGTTAGTGGAAATAAATCAGAAAAAAAGAAGAGAAATACTGGATGATCTCACCTATATACAGGATATAAGGAAATCAAATAAACAAAAGAAGAAGTAAAATTTAAAAGAAACTGTCAGCAGAACTGAAGCATAGAGCAAGAGAGGGGGATGGAGTAAAATTGAGAGAGGGATGGGCACAAGAGAGTAAAATGATGATTCACAGGTGACAAGGTGGTGGAAGAACCTGAGGGTAGAGAACAATGTAAAAAACAAATGTGTGTGTATACAATCAATTAAAAAAGAAAATAAAGATAAATTAATTTTAAAAAACTATTTTGATAGATCTTCGATATTATCTAGAAAATAGGTTGGTTAAATGCAATTATTAAAGAACAATTCAACCAACTCTTGTTATTCTATTGCAGTGTTTAGTAGAAGAATTTCTAAAAACTCCATGTAATCTTGATAAAAGGTATATGCAATGAGAATACAAAAATGTAAAAATCCTCTCTAAATGTTAAATTAAAATACCTGATCAGCATCTTTTTCATTAACATTTTTATTAAAATTATATATTTTCAATATACTAATAATTGCAGATGAATACTTATCTACAGTACTCCTGAAGCAGTACAACTAGAGGTTGAAAGAAGAGGAACAAACTATATGTAAAAAAGAAAATGCAAGTGGTCTACTTCCAACAAACTTTAAAAAAAATTTTAGAAACTTAAATTGATAGAGACTAACATACATGGTAATGTTATACATATGTTTAGAAAATTTGACTTGCCAAGTCAGTAAGGCAGGAGGTAATCAATGTTGTCACTGATCCCCTAGGTAATAAGAGGCATCACTACTAAATGATAAACATGAAACTCAGAAATGCATACATATGCAGGCCTGTTTTACACATTCTTCAACAACATCCCTCAAGATTCCTTAGAGATCTTTTAAAAGAGAAAGAAAAATTTCCCCACAATTCTAAGTGTACTGGGGAAAAACTACTTCCCATCTTTTAAAAACCTTCACTGCTCTAAGTAGTTTTGACAGTTTTTGGCCCATGTTTTAGTGATTTTCATAAATAAAAACATCTTATAGGGAGGAATAGAGGAGCAGCTGTGATTTCTAATTAGTTCAGATATTAGAATCATTTCAACAAACCTGGATTATTTTTTAATCACTACAGATCATGTGAAGAAGTAAACACAAACTATAATTGTAAGTCATAATTAAAGACTATACTTGTAAAAGCTAAAAATTACTAACTTCAATCCATATTATCAAAGACTGATTAAACTTCTGCATTAACTTTTGAAAACTGACAGTTGAAATACAGGATCCTTATCTATTTGAATATATAGTTTAAAGTACTAATACTCATTCTCTTACAAAAAACACATTACCTTTCTGAAAATCAGCCAAGGTATAAAACTGGGATCCTAGTTAGTCTCAAAAAACTCAGAAAGTTGATAAGAAAGAAAACTGAAATGTCAAAAACCAACATGTTTTTGGGCTATAAATATCTTCTCTAAAATGTGAGTCTCCAGGGCAATTATAACATTGATAAAGTGAGATACAGAAAGATTCTTCAGCATATATAATCTCAGTATCTAAAAAAACCTACTACTAGCACTTTCAAAACCGAAAAATAACCGCTACATTATGTTGGAATGTCCCTTATCACTAAGAAGTTACTGGCATGATTGCATGATTTCTTAATGTATCATTAATGGGAGGGGATTTCACCAGCAAGTATCAAATATCAAAATCAACATAAAAAATTACTACAATATGTATAGGCAGTAGTTTTCTTAAATATTGGAATACCAAGTCATACCTCACAACTCCTAAGTGAAAATACCGCAAACCACTAGTTTTATCAAATGGCTGCATTTAAAAGGAAAAGAAAGTAAAAAATACACTTCCAACACAGGCAGTCACTAAATATCCCAGAATGATCCAAAGACATCATAATGAAAACACACAATACAACACCTGAGAAAAATGTCCTGAACTTCAATTAAATGAGGTCACCCCCAAAAAGATAAAGTTATGAATTAAGGTAAAGTATCATATACATCAAGATTTTTGTCAGTAACACATAGCTGTTACTCTTTCAACTCCTAATGCACTTAAGTGATGAGTTGTCAAGGAGGAAACAGTATCCCTGTATTATTTTGAGGTTGTAAGCAACTGGGTCATTCTGGCCTGCACAAAGTTAGCCAGATCAAGAGAAAATATGGCAGCAGATTATTTCATTAACAATTTTCTAGGCTCACAATAACTTCATTCCAGGCTTCTTGAACTACCAAATCATCCAAAAACGACTCTTGAGTTTAATTGATCAGAATTTAAATGGCTGTAAAAACTGACATTTCTTTGGATTTGATGTGTGTACAAGATATTAACCCTCTCCTCTACATTCATTGCTCTAATACATAGTATTTCTCTCTTTTATCATTCATAAAACCATTTAAGAGATGATCTCCCCCAAAAGACTATTAACTTATCCAAAGTTTCACTCTATTCATTTTTGTTACTCTCATTGCCTAGAACTGCCTTAGTCATTAAAAACATAATAATATCTATGTCACCGTAATACAGAAACAAGAACTAGACAAGTAAGAAGTCAGGTAAACACTACGTAAATTTTAAGAACAAACAATAGAACAGAATCAAGTAAGTAAGTAGTGCATAAAAACACTAGGGTGAAGGGACTCAGATGTCCTTGCAATGTAGATCAATTTAATAAAGATTTTGATGATATAGTCATTAGTAAATTATTTTGCTACCCTGGATCTCATTTTCTTGATTTGCAAAATAAAAAGACTAGCGGTGCTCTATATTTCTCTATATGTCATAAAAAATTATTTTAAAGCAGTAGGTACACATACTACTGAAAAATAGGACTAATTGAACAGATATAATATACCATGTGAGATACAAGACCCCAAATAAAAGATATTATATGGGTGAAGTGCATAGCTCCATAAATATAAACAGGTCACACACATTAATACCAAGGACAGTCAATCAAGAATCCTAATGTGGAAATTACTGGCCCTTTTGTTCATTAATACATCTTAAAAAGAATCATTATTTTGCCAAAGGCAAAGGTTACGACATGAAGAACAAAGATATTAAAGCAAAATTCTGTTACTCACCAGCAAAACTTACAATATAAATCATAGGTAGCTTGTGTGCACACACACACAAAGCACATTTATGCTTTTCACCGATTAGAAAACTCCTTAAAATGAATCACACTATTTAGGCTAGAAAAGATCAATATTTCATAACATTTTAACATATATAAACTTCAGCAATGTGTACACTTGAGGTAGTCTCTGACCCACAAGATAAATCTTGTTGAGACAATAAGAAGAGCCTAATATGCAAAGGGTGAAAGATATCCCTAAACTTGAAAATCGAAACAACTCAGAAACATATGGTCCAACTTGATAACCAAATTAAACCACTCCCTTAAAATAAATAATCTTTAGTCTTAGATAAGAAATAGTAGTAAATCATTTTGATCTTGATGACTATCATACTCAACACAACAATATCTACTTATTTTTTAACGTAAATTCTGTTCTCTGCACTATGCTAGCTAATGTGCAAGGTATGAAAGAACTAAAAGTTTAGATTCCTGCTCATAGGAAAGTAGTCCCAACCTTACTAGCAAGGCAGTTTTAGTTTATTATAAACATGTAGTCCCATTTCTCCAATGTCCTTTCCAAGGATTATGGAAGAAAGGTGAATAATAATTCCAATATTCAACTACATTTAAAGATATTTTTAAAAGCTGAAAGAAGTCCAACAAAACAGTATTACAAACAAAACACATCCAGATAACAGGGAACAAAATAAATTGTACCTCCAAAAGGCATTTCTAAAAAGGCAGTAAGACAGAGCACCTTAAAAGTATAATGCAGGAATGTAGGACTATTTTACAAGTCATCATTCACCACAAATTAAAATCATTAAGAATAAACACAAAAGCCATCCAAATACATTATACAAACAGGCTGAATAAAGAAATTAATATTTTTGGTTCTAGTAAAGATATTTCTGATCTGATTGTTGACACTCAATTTTTTTTCAAAGTTAAATTGGAAATATAAACTAAGAGTTTCAAATTTAAAGTTAAGCAATGTTTGTATTGCTTCTTCACGAATATAATCAGTGTCTATCTGTTCATGATAGTGACAGGACATAATTAGTTATACACGTCAATTAAGATCAAGAAAACTCAAAAAGTTTAGCACTAGAAAACCGCAAGATTACTTATGAATTGTTTAATTATAAATCTACCTAAAATTTCCAGTTCTATCTCTAAATATATACCCTAAACTCCCTTTAATATAATTGCTTAAATAAAACAATTCTGGCTCCCTTCTTTCCAAATCAAAACTAGGCAACCACAATTCTCTACTGGTTCCAGTGCATCATGGTATAACAATACTATGTTCTTTTCTTTCCAGCCTACCAAGCATTTTTCATATGCATTTCATTTCACTCTTGTAATAACCCTGAGGTAAAACAAGGAATAGTACCTTCATTTTAGTGATAAGAATAGAAATTTGGGGGGATTAGCTAACTAGCACAAAGTTCACTGCTCTAAAGTAGTTGAACAAAGACTAAAATCCACATGTCCTTTGTTCATGTTCAATCTGCATTCCAGAATATTATACAAATGAAAGTATTTTGAAAAATAACTGAATTAATGAAAACTGTACTTTTCCAACTTAATCAAACTCTAAGTACAATTAAAATTAAGGTTTTAAAGTAAAAGCAAAATAATAGTCTAAACCACTTCCTTTCTACATCACTATTTTTAAAAACAAAATAATACTCAAGAACAATTAAAATACTAAAATTAGAAAAAGTATTTTCACTTTATCACATCCAACTCTGCACAACGCATGCTGGTATAAACTAGATGAGCTTAACTCATCTGTAATTAATTATACTGCAGAGATAGAAATAAAAATGTCTACAAATCTTAACTTCTCCTAGTTTTAACCTTCTCATAACATTGCTGTCATAATCTATGAGACTCCACAGTGGAGTGTACATGATAATTCACTGAATTGTAGAAAGAAATTAATAAAATGCTATTGCCATTCTTTTAACCAAGAATTAAGAATTTTACTAAATTCAGTACATGAAAATGATACGTATTAACTCAAAATTAGAACACAGAAATATGAGGGTAGGCTCAATATTTTTCACAGAAGGGATTCCTACTCAAGAGAAAAAGAACAGAACAGTGCAATGAGTAACAGAGAATACGGTAGATGAGTGCTAGGAAGCAGAGGACAACTGACTACATGAAAAAAATCAAAGCAGCAACCAATTAGCATACCCAATATCTTATAATACATAAACAAATAATGTTTTAATGTATTTGTTTCAACTATGTTGATAAAAATGTAACTTACCTCATCCTGGACTCCACTGGTGGTAGTCAACTTGCTCCCATCAGTAATGGTAATAATTATTGCTGGCTCCAAGAAAAACGGGTTTCTTCCCTAAAGTCAAGAAATATTGATCATATAACTTTAGCTTGATTTTTCTGAGTTAAAAGCCAATGCTCAGAACAGTACAGAAATTACCTTGTTAAACTTTACGTATAGTACACCTTTGTACATTAAAAAATTATTCAGGAGGAAATAGTTCCTAAAGGAGTGGGTTTAGGGTAAAAAAGATGGATCTTCCCCTTCTTTTTTACTTTTTATATTATTTTAAATTTTACAGTGAACATTTTATTTAACGAAAAGCTTCCAATTTCTTAAGAGACCCTACAGTTCACTTCTAAAAATTTAACATATTTTATATATTACAAACGAAAAGGCATACTTTGAGAAACTTTCTTTAAAAGGAAGGCAAAACTATAGGTAAACATTACCAGTAATGTCACTGACATCTATATAGTCAGTGTCTAACTAAGTGTTAGGTATGTGGGAAGAAGGACTCTTAGAGCTGGTTCCATGGAAAGACTAAGGCTATTCTAAGCTTAGCAAAATTCAACAACAAACCAATCTAAACAATTAAAATTATGAAGGATGGTTTTTTAAAAAAAGAAATTGCTTATTTTATACACATCCAGTAGCAAAGGTAATAGGACACAGTTGCTCAGAGCTCTCAAATGCTCTCTACTAAGAAAAACATTAACTCCTCCATTCAATCCTTTGGTCAAATAACCTGTGAAGATTCTATGTGATTCTTGATTCTATGTGACATTTTGTGAGGGATTCATCTGATAAAATGTTTATTTCCTATATATTAATGGTCCCCGTTTAAGAAATTAAGTGTATTCTGTATAACTCTTTAAAACACAGAGTAACTAAACTTAGGGTCAGACAAAGCTTCAAACTAATCCTTGAAAGATGACTAGGAATTGAAGCATTAGGGTTGGAGGGGGTCTCAAGTGAACAAACAAGGAGCACAATGGACTATGTTGGGTGCATTACCATTGCAATACCTGAGGGAGGTAGCCAAATATCACCTCAATTAAGAATAAGTTAATATTTTTTAAAGAGGGGAATCAAAATTAAAACTCATAGATTAGATATCATATTACAATGCAATGGTATGAACTCCCTGAAATATGTTCAATATATCAAGATCATGTTTTACTTAAGTGTCCACTGAGCAGTCAAAGGTATATTTAAGGAGAAAAAAATAGAAATAATGAAAAAAATACAAAACTATAACTAATGAGAAGGCAAATCTTCTATTTGGTATCAAAGATATTAATTCTCTCCTTTTCTACTACTAACAATGGTCAAGTAGTTCTGTTACTAACAGTGAGAACAGGTTTTGTTAGATATGATGTAGAACAGCGCATGACCAATTTTAATATGCATATGAATACCTGGAGAGTTTGATAAAACGGAGATTCAGATTAGGAGGTCTGGGGTAAAGAATAAGGTTCTACACTTTTACCAATATTGCAGGCTAGGAGGTGCTAATGTACACAGGTCATTTTTCTTACATTTATATAACACAACTCCAAGCATTTTATAATACTTAATAGTTGTTGAATGAATTTACAAACACTTTCACATACAGTAATTATAACCATAACCTAATCATCACAAGAGGGCGGGTAGCAGGAGGAGAGATTCTGGTAGATTAATTCCGTAATCAAGTCACACAACTTGTAAATGGCATATTTTTCAAGCTGGTGTCCAAGAAACAATGCTTCCAGATGGAGAAAGCTTCCTCTGGTAAAAATAAAATTAAAAAATGTTGGATTTTGAATGTATAGCAACAATCAGAATTAGAGTGGCGTTGCAGGAAAAACAAATTAATTTACAGTACCTTCCTCCCTTTACCACATTCATTGTAACTGAACATATTTTGGGAAATGTTACATTATACTACATTCCCTCTCATATCATTCATCCCTTAAATAGTAAACATTAATATTGCAGGTCTTTTGCCCTGTATCTAAAAACAGGTAATGTTCATTCCCACCTCTGTGCTTGCATTGACTCCCTCAAGTACAATACTTTTCCTTCCCCCTGCCCATAATCCATCCAGCTCTCAATCATTCTTAAGGTCCAGCTTAAGTCCTTCTTTCTGATTACTCTGGACTTTCACCCTCTCCAAATTCTAATAGGGTAGTTTTCAAACTAAACACATAAATAAGTGGACTATTTCTTCAAATAAAATTAGATTGAGTTGTTTCACAGATACGTTTTAAGTATCACATCTCCCTCGAATCTATCCAGGCATCTACTTTCCATTTATTTGTTATCTAAACATTTACTGATTACCATCCATCAGGCACTGTGCTCAGTGCACGATATATAAATTCTACTCTAATATAAAATAAATGGTTTGAATTGCTAGACATATTACAGAAACTCTCCTAGTCTCTACCAACAGCACTTTCACTCATATATTGACAAAGAAAACAACATGTCCTAAAAGTGTTAAAGCTATTATACCTTGCCTCCATCCTTAGTTAAAACTACTTGGGTTGACAGTCTCTCTCCCCAAATTATTTTTAAATATAAACCACAGCTGTACAATAATGTGAATATATTTAACAGTACTGAATCCTATACTTAAAAATGGTTAAGATGGTAAATTTTGTTGTGCATTTTTACAATATTTTTTGTACACCAGCATGAATATTTATGCTACTTTTTCAGGTTTCTGAACACAGTAACAGCAAGGACTATGTCATGTTTCTTCTACAGCACTGAATACAAAATATTTAAGCATTGGGTACATTTCAATATTCCCTAACTTAATGACAAAAGCATATTCAAATCTGTCCTAGTTCACAGATTCATTTTTAATTATTCAAATTTCAACACTTCCAAAAAAGTTACATTTATCTCAACATAAGTGCTTCCCTAACTCAACACATAGAACTTCATGAATATGCTAGATTACAAGGGTACACATCACCCTCATATCTATCCAGGCATCTACTTTCCATTTATTTGTTATCTAAACATTTACTGAGTAATTATCATCCATCAGGCATTGTGATCAGTGCATGCTACATAAATAACAGTATGAATCACTGTACATAAAACAGGAACTCTCCTTGTCTCTACCAATAACATTTTACTCATATATTGACAAAGAAAACGTCCTAAAAGTGTTAAAGCTATTATACCTTGCCTCCATCCTCAGCTAAAACTCCGAGCTGACAGTTGTTGTTTTACAAAACAAATCCTCAAATCCTCAAAGCCAGCACACCACAAACTAAATACTTCAGCACTGTCTCTGTAATATTAAACTAATTTGAAATCAGGTTTTCTGACTAAAAGTTTGGCATCCATCCACTCTATCTGTTTAGGCACAGTGAATGCTCTCCAAAGGCCAATGAGTTGATCATATTTATAAAGGACAGCAATTTGTGCTTTATTAAGAACTTTATGAACATTAATCCCCAAACTAATACACTTTCTTAAGGACTAAAACTTACTAAGTACTTTATGAACATTAATCCCAAAACTAATATACTTTCTTAAGGACCATAACATCAAATATGAAGTGAAAATGTATTGTAATTGAGCAAAAAGTCTTGAGTTATTAAAATTTTAGTTAAATGCAAATACTAAATTAAGTTACTTTTTCTGGAACTATAACTTCAATTTTCAAAAAGTTTACATAAGCACATGAATACAATATTAAACAAATTTTTTAGTGGTTTCAAACTTCAGTAAATTCAAATAAAGATGACAGGAAAAAAGTAAAGAAAAATAGGGCAATCCTCATTTCACTTATTTAATATTACTGATTTGTTTTAGTTCCCTTCTTATTATACCATGTATTATAACATAAAGCTAATGTAACTGATGTGCAAAAAGATGTATTTCTTAAGGAAAAATCACCCTCTCTACATGTTTGAACTAACAAATTTATTTAAGTATGACTTTCAAAAGCACTTACTAAAAAGGACCACCAGAAAATGTTCTTCTAATCATTTTCTTATATTACATTATGCCCTGATCCTTCTCTACCTTTTATAGTACATTTATTCTTGACAGAACCAATAATAAATGATTGGCATCATTTTTTTGCATTATCTTTTACCCAGTAAATAGTAACATTTTTTGGTTGTCTGCCACAATCATTGAGATGTTCTTTATGTTATAAAAAAATAATTTAAGTCTTTATTCAAGTATGAATAAAGTCAAGATTTAATTACTATAGTGCGATGTTACTAGCTATGTGGTGCTAAGGTTTACAGTTTAGTACTTTCCAAAATTCATATTTAAGAACAACAGTTTTCCATTTTTTTCTCAAGAAGTATGTTTATGAAGTCATGCAATTTGGAAACAGTCCACATTGGAATCTTTCTTAAAATTCATTTTGGTCATAAAGCTATAAATAGCTGTTAGCATAGATAACAGCATAAATAGCCTAAGATCTTCAAAATAAATAAACATTAAGTTCTGCTACAACATAGGCAGCCAGTAGAGGGACTAAAAGTTTACTTTTGCCATTACCAAAATAATCGCAGATGCATTCTCAACTGGTCTTGGCATAAAGAAATTCAGTCATGTCATTAGAAAATAGTGTCAACAAATTATAATATTCTACCTCTAAGAACTGAGTAAAGTACTGAGTAATGAAAATCTTCCCATTTAGAAAATTTAATTTTATTTTAGGTCAAAAACCTTAAGTAAATGAGTTTTGCTAGATAATATATGGTGAAAATGTTCACTCAAGTTCTTTTAAATATAAAGATGAAGAGGGAAGAAAACAGTGTTCTACGGTGGTGGAATATGGGTAAGTTTGTAGAAGGTGCACCATGATGGCAATAACTGGGTAATAACTGATTGGGGTCCCCCAATATTATCTGTTCAAAATAAATAAGTAAAATGAAAAAAATAATGTAATATTGTTAAAAAATTAGTGTATAAATGCTCTAAGGAAATTTTAAAAATGCAATTAAATAGATCTTATCCATAGAATATTTTTGCAAAAAAAAGTGCTCTTAAAAATAAAATGTTTTTTTTTTTTGCAAAGAAAACTGTTTCAAAATATAAAAGGGTTAAATTTCCCCCAGATAATACTAAAAACCAGAATTTTTAGTTTTACCCAATTTTAAATGTAGTGGGGAAAAATGTAGTGGAATAAGGGGCTTAAGGAATTTTATTATACCCCTACACAGTTCTTAACTATTATGTTAATGAAGCACAAGGAAAACACACCTGAGTATTCAATAAAACTTTTAGTGGTATGTCCTATGCTATAGGAACCAAGGACTCAAGTTTTCTTCTGGATGTTCCAACAATCCAAAAGGATGGTCAATGTTTGTCAACCCCACAATTTCCCATGGCTTAAAGTTTCTATTAAGGGAAAACATGCACCAAATCAGATCTCTGGGTCTCCAGAATCTTCAGTTAATCCAAAGACCAGCTGCTGCCTAGCTATTCTGCTATATGCAAATAAAGCTATCAGCAAGACACTAAGAAAACATATCATCCAGCAAAATAAAACTTCCAGAAATAGCCTATGCTTTTTACAATCTGAAACTTTCTTCTTAAGCAAATAACGTGAAAACAAAAATATTAAAGAATGTAATATAGATATATACATAGTGTATATATATTATATATATAAATATATATTATATATAATATATAGATACAGTTACAGTGAAATAACTATCACTAAAGGTTCTCATGATATACTGGAAAAGTATGAAGCAAGATTACTGTTAAAATTTTCTAACAGGTTGCTAGCCTAGATCTTTAGTTTTCATATATTCACATCTCTATATAAGCTATGCAAGTCTGCATTATCTATTCTAGTAAACTCTACTACCGCAGAAAATATAGCAGTAATAGTAACAGAAATTCTCTAAAATATGACGAACCACCATAATATTCACTCAGAAAAACTTCCTGACATTTCACTATATAACTTGTAGAAATTCATATTCTATAAAGAAAATACATGCATTTATACAGAAAAATAGCAAGCAATATCCTTCCATTTTAAGTTTAATTCCAAAAGCAAGTTAAAATGCAATTCCCATCAAAGACTTACTAATCAGAATACTATTTATAATAAATACTACTATAACTATATAGAACTGAAAAAGCTTTTTTAATACTTTGCAACTCAAGTCAACTAGAATAAATATCCTTTAGGTCAATATTGCTCTAACTTCAGACACTTCTATACTACAACCAGATTCTTTTCAGTTATGTTTATTGCCTGTACTAATAATTCTATACTTAATTTTTAAAAGTCTGTCCCAATTTTTAATTTAGTCTCCAAACTTGGGAGTAATATTTATGAAATCATACTTTGATGTCCAGCGACATTTTCTGTTCAATAATTCATTGTCATTAATACTGTTTTCTCTTTTTTTTTTAATAGGGTGGGGAGGTTCACTATATTTTGGGGACAAATATATGAATGGATGTTTTAAAAAAAACATAATAATTAAAGGTCAATAAAAACTCAACAGGCTTATATGTAAGTCAGTATTTCATGGCCAGAATTTTTTCAAATTTAGTATTAATAGTTCTATAAAGCTAAAATCTCAAATGATATGGTTTTAGACTTTCAATATAAAAACTCTTAACATTTGTAAGAAATTACTGCTTTTAAATACTCATCTATATATAGACCTCTGAAGGATAAATTACAAACTGATTAATGATTGTCTCTGAGCAACTATAACTTTCTACAGTTCTTGAACTGTTTAACCATACACATTACATATTTGAAAGTAATACTCTTCAAAATTACGTTTTTAATATCTACACTATCCTAATGTATAAAAAATCCTGTATCTTACAATAACATTAAGATACAGATATTAAGATACAGGTATTATCTTAAGATACATTAAGATGCAAAACTTTTAAAAAATTAAAATTTCACATTATAAGAAATGAATTTTTCTCTCAAATAATTTATTTATTTGAAAGTACCTGTGTCATAACATAGCTCCTTTATGTCACCATGTAATTCTTTATGTTAAAAAAACAATATTAAAAGCAGATGTAATAATAAGACCTGTGCAAAAATGGGAAAGAATATTAGATACTAATTTTAATAACTAAGGAGTAATATGTTGGCATGCAATTTAAATAATAATCCAAATGGCAACACTGCAAAAAATAGTAACTATTCACTGTAAGGAGTTACTAGGGCTTGACTTGTGGAAACGATTATTAAGGACAGTTAACTGGTAAGGGCTAATTACTACTATGTACTCTATACTTAATATACTCTATACCTATAATATTAAATATTTCATAAAACTTGATCTTTACATGTGAGTTAGAGTCTAAAGTTTAAATAAGGTCGCTCTAACAAAACTGTAATTCTTCAATAGCCAGAGCAGGCAAATACAGTTCACGGTGACTTAAGAAAAATAAGGGTATCAGAGAAACAATTTTACCTAATACCAACATTTTCAATAAAGAAGCTAATACATCATTAAATTTGAGTAATAAACATATTAAACTTGAGATAAAATGACCCCAGCAAAGCATGTAATAACAGTTGAGAACTACATCACATAGTTAAAGAAAAATTAAAGCCAAAATAAAATGGAAACACAGTTTTTTTTGAGACTAGGTCTCACTTTGTTGCCCAGGTTCATCTTACCCTGGGTACCACGGACTCAAGCAATCCCCAGCCTCAAATCCAGCCTCCCAGGTAGCCAGGATTACTGGCATGCGCCACCATGCCCAGCTATTTTTTGAGACTAGTTTTGCTATGCTGCCCCAGACAGGTCTCCAAGCCCTGGGCTTCATGAAGCCCTGGGCAGGACTCAAACCGGGTATTCAAGCGATTCCTAGACTCGGCCTCCCACTTGGTAGGCTTCAATTAAAGGCCCATGCCACCGTGCCCAGCCTGAAAACATCATTTTCAAAAACAGGTGGTTATGTATTAAAAATGATGAAAACTAATCTGACCTCAATAAATCATAAAAGTCAGCCTATTTTATCAAAATAAAACAACTTCTTGGATATATTTAAAGTTATTATATTAACTTTTATAATTATATTAACCAGACTTGCAAATGTATGGTTAAATAACATCTTTAACAATATGGTAACCTCCTTCTAAGCATAAACACCACAAAACAGGATCTTACAAAAGAATCATTCAGCTACCCTACCAAAATAATGGAATTTAACCATAGCATTCTTTTTAAGTATCTTCACAACTACAAAGGAAAATTTAAAACTGCCCAATAAATGTTGCCTACCAGTAAACATTAAGTTTATCAAAGGGAAAAATATTCACAATTGGACAAACTAGGAGTTCACTGTTTCTCACATGCTACAGATAAAGGCCAACCTAGAAATAAATCTGAGTAAGACAAAATTCAAGATTAGTTTTAGGGGTCTGCTTTGTAAAAATTATGGACTTCATTTTCTAGAAAAGAACTGATGGTAATCCAATTTCAGCAACAAGGAAATTTAAATTCTTCAAATACACTGTTGTAGAGAACATGTACTTGAATATGTTTCTAAAAACGTATCTTGCTAGATTCCAATTCAAATAATCACGGACGTTTCTGTTAAAATACCTTCCCAAATGTTCACAGACTTAAAATTTTAAGTCTTCCTAACTACTCATATAATCCACCAAGATTCTACCTCAAAAATAAACTTTATTAAAAAAAAATCTTTCACAGAACAGTGCATATCAATCATCTTCAATTCCTATGACTAGAAACAATCAATCTATTCATATGAAATAACACAAAGACCTTGAATATCAAAAAGCTCCTGACCAGAAAAAAAGAGAACGGAGGTATTACAATTCCAAACTTCAAACTATACTACAAAGCCATAATAATTAAAACAGCTTGGTACTGGTACAAAAACAGACAATCAGACCAGTGGAACAGAATTGAGTGCCAGGAAATAAAATCACACATATATAGCCAACTAATCTTTGACAAAGGAGTGAAAAACTTACATTGAAACAAAGATAGCCTCTTCAATAAATGGTGCTGGGAAAATTGGACTAAGACATGCAAAAGTGGACTAAGACAACTCCCTCATACCATGTACAAGAATCAATTCAAAATGGAAAAAAGACTTAGAGGTCAGACCTGAAACCGTAACATACTTAGAGGAAAACTTGGGCAAAAAAACCCTCCATGAATTACAATTCAGAAATTCCCTTCTGGACATTTCCACAGATGGCAAAAAAATGAAGGAAAACAAACAGATGAGACTACATCAAACTAAAAAGCTTCTGTACAGCAAAATGTGAGACAACAGAAAAAAGAAAAAGTTCAACCAAATGGGAAAAAATTTCTGCCCTCCACAAGAGTGATAAGGGTTTAATAACAAAGATTCACAAGGAACTCACACAACTAAACAAAAGCAAAACAAGAAGCCCAATCAAAAAATGGGGAGAAGAAATGGAAAGCTGTGTGGAAGACCCTCAAATTAATGAAAATGGAACAACCATTTGACCCAGCAATTGCTCTCTTGGGAATCTACCCAAAAGAGACTTCAATGTGGGTACAAAGGGACACCTGTGCTTGGATGTTTACTGCAGCACTATTTATAATTGCAAGGACATGGAAGCAACCTAAATGCCCCAAAACAGATGACTGGATGAAAAAAATGTGGTATATATACACAATGGAATATTACTCATCAACTAAAAATGACAAATTTGATGATTTTATAACATGAATGTACTTAGAAATCATATTAGCACAAGCAAGTCAAAAAGAAAAAAACAGAAACCAAATGGTTTCACTAATATATGGGATATAGGGAAAAAATAAACAAAAGCCATGAGGAAAAGTCACAATAAGCTAACCACCAAACTGAATGAAGCCCACAACTATGGGCAGGGGAAAGGGGGGGGGGAATAGTGGGGAAGGGTAGCAGGGGTGAATCCCTGGGATTACAAAGATGTGAAATTTATATATAAATAAATTTTAAAAAAACAATCAATCTATTCTTTTAAATCCTTTCAGAACTATTTAGATGTTTCTAGGATTTAAACTCCAGAATAACAGAAGACTGTTATTTCCTAAGAGCTAAAAACTAAGTTTACCAACTTTAAGACAAAGGGAACGTTCTTTAACATGACAGCATCAATCATATCATGTACTAGTTACAAACTACATGATATAATAACTAATGCTACAATTGCTTTTTTCCACAAAAAAGTGTTTTCAATTCTATGATAAAGTTTTTTAGATATAATCCTTCCAAAAACTTTCACTATTTACCTAGCCTTTGGGCAAAACTAATGGATGGAAAATGTCAAAATGACAGGTTCTTTTAAGACATGGATTGAACAAAAACAAAAAACTGCAGGAGTACATAAGAACTAAAATAATTTTGATGAAATATCATTGCACTGATATAAATGTGCTTTGGTTACAATTAAGCCACTTCAGATTTTTAAGTTAGAATCTTTTTTTGTGTACAAGTATGGCACAATATACCAATAATCAAATTTTAAAGTAAATATGCTTAAAAAGGTATTTAATCATCGTTTTTTAAAAAATCCTCATTCACTTTTTTTCACCAAAATATTTACATAAGAACAGCAAAAAGAACCACATATTTTACAATTAACCTTTTTTTCTGGACAACACATTCTCCTCTTCCATCTATCCCAATCATTATCACTTTGAATTCCAAAATACAGCCTTAAAAATGGAGTTAGATTTTAATTTCCTCCAAGAAGCTTAAAAACATTAGTCTAAAAATCAAAAATTATTTGTTCTTCACTGTACTCATTGTTATCAAACTGTTATAAACAGGAATGAGAGATCTGGGGAGACTTTTATAACACCAAAATGAAACGATTTTCACAGTGATCTAGAGAACTTCAACCAAAAGCCCAAAACCATTATGTTTCCAATGGCAAGAAATCTGGAACAAATGGATAACTAATTCTTGCTGTTCATAATAAAATATGTTGGGATATAAAATAACTTTTATTCCATTTAAGTGAAAGATTTTAGACTATCTTTTATCCTGCTAATATAATACTGGGGATAATAATCATCCCCATCACCTGAGTTCCTACTATGTGCCAAGATGAACTTTACTAGATGATTAGCAATTACTTCTAATAACCTGTTATTTAATGGATGAGAAACTTGAAGTTCAGTAAAGTTAAGGTACATGTCAATACAACAAAAGCCATCAAGAAGTCAGGAAGTCAGTATGAGTGAAACATTTCTTTCCATCATTATATTCTTGTTCTGGAAAAAGAGGGATAAAAGAACTCTATGGACTCCAAGTCTTAATTTTCAAAACTTAAATAACCACAGAAACATTAACAGCTTTTACAGAAATAAATTATACTATATACTTTATCTTCACCTGATCCTGCTGGATTCAATCTTTCATGCCCTCTTCCTAAGAGGGAAATTGAGACGAAGGTTACACAAGCTGTCAAGAACTATTGGATGGAGAGGGGATTCATATAACAAACTATATTTTTCTGACTCTTAAAACATAATGTTTAGACATTTTCAAAATTATCATGTCCAAAAAAAAGAGTTAACTAATTACAAAACCATCTAGGTAAAAACTGCCATTGTAACAATAATACTGGATGGCACACATTAGAAAACTCAACTAATTAACTGACTAGGTTAGCAGCTCTAAACTGTCAGAAAATATACCGAACTATAAAATCAAAAGTGTCATTATGCATATTAGCATCTAGGTCTTAAAATAGTAACGGTATAAAATCCTGTCAATTATCCTCTATATTCATATCCTTATATAAGTGTTTTAAGAGTGTCACAAGAAAGGTTAAATGTAACATACTGACAAAATAAAATACCCAATTTTCAAAAAGGAACTGAAAGGATGCATTTGAAAGAACTACACACATACTCCTTCCCATAAGTAACTCAGATTTAGTGGTTATATCTTTAAACAAAATCTGTCATTATATTCAATTATTAGCAAAATCTGCATGAACTTTTCCACAGCCAGTTGCAATCTTTTAAAATAGTTTCTGTGAATCAAGCATCTTAACCTTTCTGAGATTTCCTTGCTTTCTTCACCTATAAAATAGGACAAACTTGTAACATCACTTTCAAAAGCTACACAATAAAAGAAATTCAATAAAAATTCTGTCTGCACATTCAAATTTCAATGTCATGAATCTTCAGTTAGGATTTGTATAATTCAGTTACTCTTCAATAAAAAGGTTGGGTGTCCAATCAAAGAATGGAGAGAAGAGTTAAAGAGGCACTTCTCAAAGAGACATACAAATGGCCAACAAGTACATGAAAAAATGCTCAACATCACATATCATAAGGGAAATGCAAATCAAAACCAAAAGGAGATACCAACTCACAACCATGAGAATGGCCCATATCAAAAAGACTAGAAATAAGTGGTACGGATATAAGGGAAAAAGTAACTCTTACACTGTTGCTGGGAATATAGACTGGACCAGAGCCTATGAAAAACAGTATGGAAGTTTTTCATTAAAAATAGATCAAACATATAAAACAGCAACTCCACTCCCAGGTACCTTACCAGAAAAATTTAAAAAAAAAAATTAAAAGGTATACATACATCCTATGTTCATTCACTTTAGCCCTTTTACAACAGCCAAGGCATAGAAACAACTTGTGCCCAAGGACAGAGATGAGACAAATGTGTCATATATACATGATGAAATACAGCTCAGTTATTAAAAAAGATAAACTCTTGCCATTTGTGACATGAATAGAATTGGCAGGGGAGTAATGTTAAGCAGCAATTCAGTAGAAAAAAAGATAAATACTGGATGGTTTCATTTACATGAAAAATATAGAAAAAAATAAAGGGTCAGACAAAACCAAACCAATAACAAATCCTAGAAATCTAAATGTGGAATTGCGGTCAGAAAACAGTGGAGGGAGGAGAAGGGGGAACAATGGGCTATGGTGGAGGACTATAGGTGCCATGATAGTGGCACCTATTTAATTCAAAATACTTGGTATGTAGAATTCTTTCATTCCAATGTCAGGTTTTTAACTGGCACTTAAAATTTTCAGTTGTGCACTGCTTAATACATAATTATTGACCTTCTCTGGCAGGAAGGAAAAATAAAATTCTCTCAAATTGAATATTTTTGCCTATTGTTTCAATATTTCCAATTAAGAATGCAATGTCCTTAGGATATTTTCATTTTCCTTTGAAAGATCATAACAGGATAGTCTTTGATGTCTTAGTAAACAGATAAGGTAACAAAAGCTGGGTTTTAAAATACTTTCATTTAAAATTAATACTTAATAGGAAATAAATCATACTTATTTTATGCTACTTTGAGCTCAGTCAAATCTTAATAAATTATGTCTTAGTTTACCTGAAGGATTCAAAGGTTTCTTACAAATCTAACTTGTGTAAAACTCATCCTAAACGCACTAGGGGGAGCTCCCCTATTGAAAGAATCCTAACGCAAGCACTGAGGTCTAGCAAGCTTCCTTTTCTAACTTGTCCTCCTGCAAATGAATGACTTCAACACATCTGTTGAATTACTTACACCTTGTTGTCACTTAATCTATATATTTTTAAAATACCATCCCTGTACTTAATCCCATTCTTACTAAATACCACTAAACAATTTTGACCAAGTCAGTCTTTACAATTCACATCTGCTTCCCTAGGGAGCAATATAAAACCCAAGGAAAAATATACATATAATATGGTAACAGATTTCAAAATATGTATAAAATTCAGCTTTAACAACCACTAGATTTTTAAAAATTGTAACTTCAAATTTAAAGCTGAAAAATAAGAAACCAGTTGGCAAATTAGTTTATTGATGAAAGTATCTTTTGTGTCTAATGAGCACTTATTAATAAATTACATTTAATAACCATTTCATATACACCTCTCACCAATTCTAAGGTCACAATGGCTTCATCTCTGGCAATTTAAAATGTGAAGGAAAGTTTACAGGGTGGTAAGATGACTATTCAATGTTACATAATAATTCAATGTCAAGTTCAGGAACAGGATTCCAAATTTCTCATTTCTCTAGCCATTGTTCTTCTTTTACATAATTAAAGATGAATAATTCAAAATTGTTTGACTGTAGAGTACCCCATTTGCCAATGACTATTGAAATTATATTGTTTAAAAGTCAGGGTTAGGGACTTGCCAACATCTTTCAATGGGGAAAGGATACGCTCTTTAACAAATGTTAGGAATACTGGAAAAGAATGAAGTTAGATCATTATCCAATAACATACTCAAAATGGATTTAAAATGTAAGTGCAACTAAATTCCTAAAAGAAAAAACAGGAAAATGGATATGGCAATTATTGCATGTGATACCAAAAGTACACCAGAAAACTACATGAAAAATTAAGAAACTTTCGTGCATCAAAGCACACAAGCAACAGTGAGTGAAAAGGCAATCATCAAATAGGAGAAAATAACTGTAAATCATGTATCTAATAAGGGGTTAAACTATTGTAACTCAATATCAAAAAAAATTGAGGCTGGGCACAGTGGCGTGTGCCTGTAAGCGGCAGCACAGGAAGCCGCAGCAGGGACCAGGGATCAGCTGTTCTGTTTGAGTCCCACTCAGGGCAAAGTAGCGAGACCTAGGTTCCCAAAAAAAATAGCTGGGCGTGGCGGCACACACCTGTAATCCCAGCTACCTGGGAAGCTGAGGCTGAGGATTATTTGTGTCTGTGGTACCCTGTACAATGTGAGCCTGCAGTTCCATGGGCAAAAATAGAAAGACCTAGTCTCAAAAGAAAAAAAGAAAAAAAAAATTGACTCAAAAAAACAAGCAAAGGTCTAATATAGACACTTCTCCAAAGTCATTATACAAATGACTGACCTATGAAGAGATGTTCAACATAAAAAATTGGGTAAATGCAAAAAAACCAGTGTCATCATCTCAGATTCATCAGGACAGCTAATATCTGAAAAGTGTTGTGAAGAATGTAGAAAAATTACAATTCTTGTGCAATTTTTGTACTATGGAATTGTACCACCACTATGGAAAATATGGTAGTTCCTCAAAAGGATTACCACATGACCCAGCAATAGCAATTCAATAACCAAGAGGTAAAAATACAGTGTGAATGTACAAACTGTGGTTATGTATGTACTACAGAATACTATTTGACCTTAAAAAGCAACGAAATCATTACTAGTTACATGCATGAATCTTAAGGACATCATGTTAATAGAAACATCAGTCAAAAACAACACTGTATGACTCCATGCATAGAAGGTAGCTAGAATAGTCAAATTCAAAGACAAAAATTAGAATGGTCATTTCTAATTGTTGAGGAAATAGAAAATGTGGAGTTGTTTAATAGGCAGTTTCAGGTTCATAAGATGAAAAGGTTTTGGATGTGGTTGGACAATGCAAATATATTTAACAGTATGGACCTATACCCTTGAAAATGGTTAAGATGGTGAACATGTTTTTTGCTTCTTTTTTTTAATTTAAAAATTAGGGGGAGGCCAGGCATGGTGACACGTGCCTTGATTCGCACCCCACAGAACGAGGTCAGGACTAGGAATTGCTTGAATCAGTGGGTTCGAGACCTGCCTGGGGCAACACAGGAAGACCTAGTCCCAAAAAATAGCTGAGCATGGTGGCGCGCACCTCTAATCTCAGCTACCTGGGAAGCTGAGGCTGGGGTTTGCTTGAGTCCAAGGTACTGTGGGCAAGGTGAGCCTGCGGTTTACAGGGCAAAATAGCAAGACCTAGTCTCAAAAAAAAAACGGAAAATAAAAATATAAAATAAAAATTAGGGCAAAAGTCTAGAGACTTAAAACTTACAAAGTAACATTCAACATTGTTTCCAGTTCACATTCAATACCACAGTATGTTTAATAAGCTATTTCCTTTGGAAAAGATGTTTGTATGTCAACAATTACCAAACTATTGTTAATACATTTACTGATAGACTAAGAGTAAGCAAACACCCAAACTGGAATCAAGTTTTCACTATTTCACTTTCATTACTTCATTAACATTAAAAGAAATACCTGTATTTTGTACTACAATTGAGTACTTACTATATTGTTTGGGTAAAGGGAAAAAAGTAGTAACATCAGAATATCTCCTGAATTACTTGTAAAGGTTGCAAACAGCACTTAATGCTGATGAATAATAAAATAGTTAAAAGTTTTCTAAGATTTATTGTATCTGGTCTTAACTAAATGTCATTATTTTCAATGAAGTAAACACTTAGCAATAAAAATTCTCAAAAAATATGAACTGTCTATCCTTTTAGGATACTCATCAAAAACTGTCTTCATTGAGATCAGGTACCATTCTTAGTCTAAGTATCAACATTACTATATTGGGTAGTTGAGGTCTGGAGTTCAATGATAAAAATGATAAATATCAAGTAAAAGTAATATTTAGCAGCCAAGTCTGACACCTAACTTGAACAGAAAAAAATTCTATTCTTGAATAGAATAAAATAAACTGATCTATACATGAAACTTTAATCAGCTCTTTGAAACTTTAACAGTCCTAACTTTAAATATTAAAGCTAGTACAGACTTCTAGTGACTCAAAAAGATAAACGTAAAAAATTGGTACAATGTGAAAAAAATAGTTCAAATTTAGCTGTAATAAGCCATTAAATAAGGTGATGCTATAACTAAGGAAAAGACTGACTAGAAACTACAATGTTCCATGATTGCAGAAAAATCAGCAAATGGCAGAGTACCAAAATTAAATACTTATATGCACAAAATTTTCTATGCACAGGATTCTATGCACAGAATTTTATACTGGGAGATCCAAAGTGCTTGAGGAAAAGAGTCATGAAAAACTGCTGATTTTTACTCAGCTACTTTAACTTTACTGATAGCTCACAAATTCTGTTAGTATCCTACTTAATCCCCAAGATGTTTATTTGTAGGCAAGCTAATTAAACAAACAGACATAAGAGATAGATAAAATACCCTTGGAATCTCCTTGGACATGGAAAAATCACATGTGCACATATATAAGGGGAACATATGCAGGATGCCTATATGTATATATGCACACACATATATAGTTATAAAACACCATTTTAGAAATTCAAGAAAATTTAGAAACAAAGGTTTTCAAATGCTCTAAAAAAGATATACACTGTTTTTTAAGTCTAGTTCACCTTTTCGTATTTCCCCAAACTACTAAAATCATACATAAGTATTTAGTTATGAGTGCTCCATAGATCCTTGTACAGAGCATGAAAAATTAATGTAAAACCAGGTTACAGAAATCAGGCAGAGAGAAAATATGCCTACAAAGTATTCAATTCTGATATATTCAAAATTCCTCATAATTCATCTTTTATAAATAGAAAATTTAATTAAAACTTTTATAATGAAAATACATAATATAAAGATGTTTTCTACTAATTAAACATTTTACTCAGTCATTTTCATTTAGGAACTATGGCTTCCTAAATTACTTTTATGCTAATGTCATTTATATGTGCCAACTTGGAACATAAGTATTAGTATTACTCCTTACATGCCTGTTTATTCATCAAATAACTGAAGAGCATTATCACTTCCCCTTGTTAATTAATAAATCCTAACATGCAAAAACATCCTAATCTCCAGGTTCTTCTCTTGGTCAAAGTGGCAACAGCACAGCAGAACCACCTTCAATCTCAAACTTTCTGTAAGTTTTATAGACAAGTATTAAGTGGTCTCTGGTGGAAAACAGTAACTGGGAAAAGGAAAAGACAGGTTAAATTACAAATGTCCTTACCCTTTGCATGACAATCAGTTTTTCTAAGGAAGCACCCTATAAAATATTGTTCACAGTTCATAGGAGGCAAATGTGTCTAAATGCCACTGTCAGTTACAAAATGTGATGCAGGAAAAAACAGGAATTGGCAGTTCTGTCATACAATATAACCTGACAAATAATAACTAAATGGCAAATTTCATATTTGTATTCCAAATTAAAAAACTGAATCAAAAGCAGTAAGACTATACAGCACTACATACATAGAAGAACATGAAAGGGGAAGAAACTCATAGCTTCACTGAAACAAACTGAAAAGTTCAAGGCAAATCTGCATACATTACCAAACTACAAAATAAAGTAGCTCTGAAAGGGGAAATGCAAAAAGATTAATGTGATTTAAAAAATACACATTTACTTAAACAATAGAAATGCAATTTGGTGAAACAGAAAACAATGTAACTCTTGGGTTGCAATGTATACTTTAAATGCTGTAGGACTAAATTTAACCATCTCCAAAGATATTTAGGGACTGGATAATTATCTTAAAGATAGAAAGCATAAACACTTCAAAACAAAAAACAACTCTGGTCTTTTCTTATAAAATAAACAAAATTTGTAGTCACAGAAATTTACCTGGAATTAGTGAAAACACATTAAAGTGTGCTTTATGAAACTTGAGGGAAAAAAAATCAAAAGCTATACTTAAAGGTATCATCCCGAAAGTGCTTTGCACTATGACATAGGAAACTGAACCCCTCAGGTTTAATTCCTTCTGTTATGGTCAACATTACACTTTTTTCAATATCTTTTATTTTCCAAGTCATCAGCCTCAAAAAGACATTGTGGACCATCTTGTATTATTCCATAGTGAAATATAATGTGACTCAAAGCTCTTGTCTCATCTTCAACAGATAAAAACAAGTGCAGCAGAAAAACTTGGAAGAGTTAAGGGAGAAAGGAAGTATTGTTCCATATTTTCAAATAGCTTCTTTTTCCAAGGGTCTGGAGTTTAAAAAAAGAAAAAAAGACACCTCTGAATCTGTCTTTTAATTTAGGAATGAATTCAGAATTCTTCCTGCTTAGTTGCTCCTTATATACCCTTCAAAAGCTGAAATATATCTTAATGTACTCAGTTATTTCACTCCTATGAAAATCTTGTTACCTTTGAGTAGTTACACATGTGGTATAATTAAACCCTCAGCACACAAATTCCTCTATCATGTTTTCCAATAGAAATGAAATGAAAACTACTCATCCTTAAGTCACTACAACTTTTACACACTTGCCTACGGGAAAATTATCAAAGAAACTAAATGTGGTGAGATAGGATGCTTTCTTTTTAAGTCCTGAGTGAACTTCAAGGGATTAAAGACAGATTCATGTCAACTTCATAGGAAAGAATTCAGACTCGTTTCTGAAAACAATTCTTACCAAAGAGGGACAGTGGCAATTCTTACCAAAGAGGGGAAAAAAGAGGGCTGTAAAACCATACATAGTGTGGTCAAGTTTCACTTTTGTATTGGTGTATAAGGTACAATCTGAAGTGTTATATATTTGTGTATCACTGTCATGTAGTTTTTGGACTACACTGTGTTTTTCCACACACACACACACAAAAAAAAAAAATCAACTGTTTTTCCACCTTAATATTCAACCTACCTGCCCATAGTTGTCTATGCCAGTTACTAATCTATTTAAATTTAATAAATCAAAAGCTGTCCTTAGGGATTGGCCAAGAGTCGTAAGTCCTTCAGCCTGAAGGTTTTTCAGTTCATTCATAAACGTTGCATGGTTTTCTTTCCATCCGGCCTGAAAAAAAAAAAGTAGTAAGAGTTTTTTCCCCGTCTTCCAAAGCCATGTGTACACGGACAGCCGTTATAATCAATCAGCTGCTGACCGAGAAGCCGCTCGTTTCACAGTATGGTTTGGTTGTGTCCATACCTCGTATTTCTATGAGGAAACTTGCAAAAGTGATCAAGATTAACTTTACCTGCTCTACAGCTTTCTGGTAACAGCCTCAATACTTTCTAACTTCTCTGAGAAATTTACTTCCTAACCCAACAGCCAAAATTATGGGATGAAAAGGTACTAGTTGAAAAGCAGAAGTGAGCAAGACTTCTGAAGTTAACCTACAGCCGTCCCAAAGGGCCCGGGCCCTCCCAGGAAGAAGCCTTAGAGCAAACCCTGCAGTCCCAGACCATGCGGGCTGGCCGGCCAGGGCGAGTAAGGCCAAGTCCCGGGCCCATTCCCCTTTAATGCAAACCGGGACTCAGCGTGGCCGGGCCCGGCTGTCACTCGGGCTAACTTGAATAAATATCCCCCACAGTTCATTGCTGCCGCTCACGCCGCGGAGGGGAAATGTCGGCCATGTTGATCACAGCAGCGCTGCCGCCGCCGCCGCCGCTGCTGCCGCCGCCGGGTCGGGCCGGGGAGGGGACAGAGGTGGCCCGGCGACTCCGCGCCGCACCAGGACACTCCAGGGCGGGGGAGGGGGTGGGAGCCCACAGGGGAAAAGACCTCAGAGCCTGGAGCACTGGGGGTGGGGGAGGGGAGCATAATGAAGGGTGAATGGGGGGGGCGGGGAGGGCGAGCGAGGAAGGAACAGGGAAGGGAAAGGAAGGGAAGGGGGAGGGCGAGGGCAGTTACCTTGATAGCATAGGGCGGCTCTTCGAAAGTGACCAGCATATACCTGTCTCCTCTGCTGGCAGGGTCCCGGGCACGGAGCTGTGGGGAAAGGGAGAAGGAACAGGGCGGGCGAGAGGGAAGCACACAGGCGAGGTTACCAAGCGGAGAACGGGCGCCCAGCGGCCCCGCCGCCCCCCACAGTACAGCACACGCAGCAGCCACCCCTCCACGCCGCCCCACTCACACGGATCGGCCTTTACTCACCGCCCGAGGCCGAAGCCCCGGCCAGGGCCGAGTCCGGCTCGCAGCGCCCGCCCGCCCGCCCGCCCGCGCGGTGGGGGAGGGGGTCCCCGAGCCCGGCAGCTCCCGCAGTCAGGTCCCCGACACCTCCGCCTCGCCACCCTCGCTGCCCTCCCACCCATCCCTGCCGCCCACTGGCCGCCGGGCCGGGGTCGCCGCCCGGGCTCGGTCAGTCGGTACCTTCATGAAGGTCTCTACCGCGCCTTTGGCCGTGTCCAGGTAGGTGGTGCCCAGATGGCTGCGCTGGTTCATAGAGGCAGACGTGTCTATCAGGAACAGTAAGATGGGCATAGTGCTGGCCGGGGACACCGGGGCCCGAGGTGGTGGAGAAAGAGATGGTAGAGGTGGAGGCGCCGGTGGCGGCGGTGACCGCCGCTACGCGGGGCGGGGGAGCGCGGCCCCCGGGAGGAAAACACCGTCTGGTCTTTCCTCCGGCTGCGGGGAGTTTCTCCCCCGATAGTTGAGAGGAAACTCCCCAGACCCAGTCCTCCCCGCCGTACCCCCGCCTCCGCCTCCTCCTGCCTGCCCGCTGGGGCGGGCGCCCGGCCGTCAGTCTGTCGGTCCGTCCCCCCCGCCTCGGGGGTCCCGTCCCCGCTCCCGGCCCCTGTGTGTGTCCCAGCGGGAGACGGGCCTGACTCCCCACCCCACCCCCGGTACAGGGAGTGGGGACCTGGGAGCTGGCGAAGAGGGGAGTGGGCTGAGGGGAGATTGGCCCTGGGGCTGTTGGGAGAAGTTTCAGGGACTCCCTCCGCACCCCGGCGGTGTCACCACTTTCTCAGCCCCTCTCGCTACTGAAGCGCTTTTCTCTCCCACACTCCGGTTTTAACTCAGGCAGAGGCTGCAGAGACTCCGCCCCCTGACACGTCCTCTGGCCACGTGATGCGCCGCCCCGTCACTCTATTGGCTCCATTTTATCCTCTAATTAGCATATTCAAACAGCTCTGGGGCGGAGGGAACTTGTAGGCTGGCTCCAGCGACAGTTATTGAGCACGCGCGGAGGCGGGGCGTCGGGTGCGCGCGAGAGCGAGCGCGAGGGGCGAGCGGGCGGGCAGGCAGACGCGGAGGCGGGCTCCAGGAAGGGGCGGGGACGGGCCGCGAGGTGGGGGCGGGGGTCTCGTCGGCGCGCGCAGGGCGGCCACGGCTGCGAGTCTGCGCATCGGGGCTCCCCCCCCCTCTCTGGCTGTTGGAGGTGATCGGGGTCGAGGGAAGGGAAATGGAGGGTGGCCTCGGCTCCCCTTCCGAGGTCGCCGTAGCGAATCCCTTCCCCGGTGGCCGTGTGAGGAGGTGATGAGTAAAGTGATCAAACACCGGGTTAGGAGACCGAGGCAGCCCCGCAAGAAGCATGCTAGCCATCGTCCTGCCAGGAAGGCGCTGGGTCCACGGTGGCTGGCGGAGACTCTCGGGCCTCGGAGGGCCGGCCCCAGCGCGGGCGGACCCGAGGCGGGGGAGGGGAAGTGAGAGGTTGTTTATGACCTGGGACTAATCTCTGCTAGTCACACTGCTCGGGTTGGGGAGCGGGAAAAAGGGCCAGTCTCCGGCAGGGTCGTTCGGCCTTGCGGGGAGCCATCAAGGATTATAAGTTCTGGACCCGAAGGCTGGAGTCCTACCGCTGGAGGACCCACCTAACAGGGAACAAACCTGCCTTTTTCTAACTCAGCCTTAAAAGGGCGTGAGGAAGGCCCCCAACTATCGATAAATAGATTGTTTTCCTTTTCAGGGAAAAATGACGGGTCATACTGAAAGAAACCGGTCTCAGTCCTTGTGTACTGGAGAGCCATGGAATATCAGTTTAAGAGCTGAAAAAGAACCTTAGCAAACCAGATTTTAAAAGCATTTCAGCTCGCCCAGGTGACAACGAATTGGGTTCCCCCATAACCCTGCCAGTGCTTTCCTGGAACTATACGCTGTCGCAGATTGGTTCCAAATACTGTGAGAGTGGAAGACGTTCTTGGTGAAAGCAAGCCTGTGTAGTCATGCCTGAAGTAATGAAACCTGCCCTAAATGCCCGAAGGAAAAGGTTAACTTAAATACACTGGTTGAAAAACTGAAGATATTGCCTGAATTAATTACAAGTGGAATTTGGGATTTAAAAGCCTTATGAGACTGGACATTTACTACTACTGGCCTTGCAGTTAGATTTTTTAAGACTTTATCCTGGAATTAATTACTTATTGATGATTTAAAGAAGTTCCAGTTAACTTTAACACAGAAGGGGCAATTTAAAATCTTCCGTCTCTTAACTTGGACTTTTCCAAATATGTAAAACAGTCTCTGAACTTTGTGTTCATTTACAGTAGGGCAATTTCAACAACATGACAACATGCTGTTTTGTAGGACCATAGGAAAGTGAGATTTTTAAAAGATAATTTGGCTATGCAATAAGATGGATTTCATCCAACATTTGTTTACCTACTGTGTGTTACATACAGTGGAATTTTAAAAAATGATTAAGACATTGTCCCTTCAAAGAGCCATGATTTTTCTAGAAAAATATTACATACATAGTATAAGCTTCTATGAGGCAGAAAGTGATGAGCTACTAAATAATTCAGAAAAGAGAGAAATGTACTACCTGGGGGTGATGAAAGAACATTTTTCAAAGTCGTCTTGTTTAAACTGTGCCTTAAACCAGTATTTCTCAAATTGGGATCCCAGATGTGGAGATAAGATTGTTTTTTGATACTTGAGATTTTATGTTTTCATTTTGATGACTACAATTTTTGTTTACCAATTGTAAAGAAAATCAAAATGAAAATTTGCAAATGAAGAATTTTCAAAGAATTGGTCTTTATTTTCCTATATCATTTATCTATTCAAAAGTGTATTCCCTAGAATCACTAGAATTTCTTTTACAATATTGAGGTTGAGAAACTGCTAAAAAGGATTGATAGGGAATGGATATGTGGGTAAAGGAAGAAGAAACGTTGGAAAAGTCCTTTAAGACACTAAAAATATAGTGAAGAGAAAAAATATGTCATTGTGAGTGGCATCCTAGGAAACAGGTTCAGCTAGGTGGGGGCACAAAATACATGAAGAGTAGTATAAGATCCAGAAAGATAGGTGAGTTCTAGAGAGTTCAGTATCCTAGTCTTAAGTTTCTAATTGAGTTGCTGAGTACAAAGCAGTATTTGAAGGGAATCAAATCAGTCTGCTGAAGTAGATGAACATGTATTTATGATGATTACCTGTACCAGTTATTCGAAATCGTTTCCAATGGAGCCATTCTGGAGTTGGCTGATTGTCATACTAGGCTCTTAAGTTGAAGTGTATGGTAGATCAGGACAGCCAGGTCCATCTAATGAGCCAAGCTGGAGCATGTCACTAGAACCAATGAGTATAATGGCACCTGATATCAAAGGACAAGTTTCCAGATCAGAAACTCAGAATAGCTAAAAGGGAAGATATGAGGGAACAGGAAAGAAATCAGGACGTACAAAGGCAGCAAATCAAGAGACAAAAGAAACCAGGGTTCATTGACAAGTGTTCCATAGACAAAATTGTGAAATAGTCCCAGCTTATTCTTAGTGATTGTTTGATAAGCCATTGCATTGGTTTTTGATGACATAAAGCATCACCCATAGAGCTTAAAAATAATAAATGCCAAATCCCCATCCCCACAGAAAAATAATTCAGTAGAACTGCAATGTCCCCATGTCATTTCATTTTCAAAAAGCTCTTTCAGGTGAGTCATATATTTAAAGTATAAGTAATGTATATGTCTAGCATCTAAACTCCTCAGTAAATAACCCACCACCCATAGAGTTCCCACATTTCTTAGACCACCTAAAATAAATCTGCAAACTAAGGAAAAGAACTAAATATAACACCAATGCCTAGATTTTTATCATATATTAATTTAGATTGTTTGAATTCAACCATGTTTGACCAACAAAAAAATTGAAAAGCTAAATAGTGCCAGAGATAACCACTATTCTCAGTGAGCTTTAGCCTTAGAATAATCATGAGATGGGAAACATGAAACTCTTCAATCTCAGTGATTCTAAGCTTATTTTTCTAAAATATGGCTCCTAAATTCAAGCCAACTATTTCATCATATGCAACTGAAGAAATAGTGAGCTCTTGCAATTCTACAGGGAAAACTAGTTAGAGTGGTATGTGCTTAAACTCTTTGCTGAGGGTTAGGGTAGATTTTTTTGTGAGAGGGCACTGGTCACAAGAAGTATGTGGGAGAAAACTTGCTCTTTGCTGCTATTTTTTTTTCTTTTTTTTTTTTGAAACTAGGTCTCGCTATTTTTGCCCATGGAACCGCAGGATCTTGTTGCCCGGGGTACCGCAGACTCAAGCAATCCCCAGTCTCAGCTTCCCAGGTAGCTGGGATTACAGGTGCGTGCCACCACGCCCAGCTATTTTTTTGGAACTAGGTCTCACTATGGGCCCAAGGCAGGACTCGAACTGCGATCCCTAGCCCCATTTGCTTCATAGGCTGAAGCTTACAGGCATGAGCCACCGTGCCCGGCTTTGCTGCTATTTTTAAATAACTTCTGCCTAAATGCTATGGTTTCTATTTAAAAGAGTATGAATAAATTATATGAAATCTCAAAGAATGGCAACTCTGGGTTAAACAATAGCCTAGTTTGTTGACATGGAACTATTCTGACAAGTAAGAACTGATAAATTAGAGTCATTTGTAGGAGCCAACCAGAGGCCTTTTAAATTATCTTAAATCAATTAAACAGTATATCACAATTTAAAAATAAATATATGACAATGACTTGGTTTGTGTTACCTGGATATGCCATTTGAACAGGATAATCAGATGAACTTAGTGTTCATCACATTTAACTGAACAGTTTTTTTTGGCTGTCTCACCATTTCCTTGACTCTGCTTTATTCTTTAAGATCACAATAGTCAGTGATGTTGAGAAGATCAGAACATAAGTAATCCCATGACATAATAAAAATAAAAATTTAGATCTGAAACACTCAGTAGGATATTTACATAATACATATATAAGGAAATTATTTTTTTTATCCTAATACAGTATCCTCAGGGCAAAAAAATACTATTAGGGACTATTTAAAAGAAGTTAGATCTTTTTAGTGAGCAATATTTCACACTAATAACTGAGGTTTCAGGTAATTCTTTTTTCTTTCTTTTTTTTTTTTTTGAGACTAGGTCTCGCTATTTTTGCCTGTGGAACCACAGGCTCACGTTGCCTGGGGCACCACGGACTCAAGCCATCCCCAGCCTCAGCTTCCCAGGTAGCTGGGATTACAGGTGTGCACTGTGACCACACCCAGCTATTTTTTTGGAACTAGGTCTGTACGTTGCCGTGAGCCGGACTCAAACCGTGATCCCTGGTCCCCGCCACGGCTTCCTAGTCTGCCACTTACAGGCATGTACCACCATGCCCGGCCTGGTTTCAGGTAATTCTAAATGAGTTCTGAAAATGGACTATCCAAACTAAGAATCACAATGAAACTGTCAAGCGTGAACTGTGGTATGTGTTACAAAGTTTAAACCTAGAGAGACAGAAGACAAATAGAATATTCTATTAGGACTTAAAAGTTTGTTTTTGGAAATTCAAAGAAGAAAATTGCTAATTAATCCATGACACAATGTTTATTAAAATTTTTTCACACTGGATTGAATTCCACCAAACAGTAGCACTGGTGATGCAATGTGTTTTACAAGAAGACACCTAAAATCAGGAACGCAAGGATGTCCACTCCCACTACTTTAGTTCAGCATAAAAACAAAAGTACTAACAGAAGCAACTAAGCAAGGAAAAGAAATAATATTCAAGTTATAAAAGTAAAACTGCCATTATTTGCAGCTGATGTACTACATAGTGAGAACCCAAAAGAGTCTATAAAAAACTATTAGAAATAATAAATGAATACAATAAAGTGCCAGAATAAAAAGTAAATACACAAAAATCAGTTGCTTTTCTGGATGCAAACAGTGTATGTGAAGGAAAATAAAGAAAGTAGTTCCATTTACAATCACACAAAAAAGAATTAAATACCCAGGAGTAAACAAAGGAGGTAAAGGATCAATATATTAAAAACCATAAGACTCTGTTAAAAGAAATAAAAGAAAACATAGAAATGGAAAAATACCCTATGCTTGTGGATTTAAAGACTAATGACCATGTTACCTAAAGCAGTTTACAGATTCAAGGCACTATCAAGATCCTAATGATTTGTCAAGAAAATTGAATAATTATAAAATGTAGATGGGACCACTAATCTCCCCAAATAGCCAAAGCAATCTATATAGAAAAGAAGAAAGATGGAGGTATCACACTCACTGACTTCAAACTATATTACACAGCAACAGTAATGAAAATGTAGAAAATTAGAATAAGAACAGAAATTCAGACTTAGTGAATAGAATAGAAAACCCAGAGGACACAAATAAAGACAGTTAATCTTTTCACAAAGGAACCATAGCCATACAATGAAGAGAAAACTTTTAACAAATGGTGCTGGAAAATATGGATAGTTACATACCAAAAATCTACATACATAGTTCATATCCAAAAATTAGTTCAAATTAGTTAAAGATCTGAATATAAGAATCAAAAACTAAAATACTGAAAGAAAACATAAGGGACACACTGTAGGACATGTATTTAAGATGTAAAAACTCCACTGGCAAGGAAAATTAAAGCCAAAATGAACAAGCGGACTATATCAAACTAAAAAGTTTTGCACCTCAAATGAAACCATTAAAAAAAAATGAAGGGCAACTTTACAGTATGGGGAAAAAATATTTTTAATCACATATCCGATGAGACTAATTTCCAAAATTTATAAAATATACAACAATATACAAAATATATTCATAGAACAACAAAAAAGCCTAATTAAAGCATGGCCAAATAGATACTTTTCTAAATAGACACTTTTCTAAAGAAGACATCTGAATGATCTATAGATATGAAAAATTGTTCAATATGACAATTAAAAACCACAATGAGATACCACTTCATCTGTGAAAATGGGCCGTAGAACTACAAGTATTGGCAAGAATGTGGTAAAAAAGGAACTCTCACCCACTGTTGGTGAGAATGCAAGTTGGTACAGCCTGTATGGAGATTTCTTACGAAAATAAAAATGGAAATTTCATATAATCCAGCAATACCTCTAATAGGTCTTTATCCTAAAAATACAATAATTATAATACAAAATGATTCATGCATTCTTGTGTTCACAGCAGCACTTGCCAAGACATGGAACTATTTTAAATGCCCTTCTGTAGATGTCTGGATAAAAAAATTGTGAGAGGTATAGTATGCTTAATGGAATACTACACAGCCATTTGAAAGAAAAATTGAATGGTGTCTTTTGGAACAAGATGAATGAACTTTGACATGATTATTGTAAATGAAATAAGTCAAAGTGAAAGACAGATATTGATGGTTTCATTCATCCATGGAATATAAATTAAAAAAAAAAAAACAACAGGCAAAACACAGAAAGAATAAACTTTAGACTCAGTGAAAGAATCTAATGGTTACCGAAGGGGAACCAAAGGGGGAGAAAAAGCAGTGGGTAGGGAAGGGATGTAGATGGGATACTGGCATGGGAGTTTTGGTGCAGGGTGAGCAATACATGTGTACAAGTGGGGAAGCAAAATGTAACTCCAAAATTAAAAAACAAGCAACAACAAAAAAAACTCCCCTGTTGTCTGTTGGTCCAAAACACTGGTGTCCATATTGCAAATTTTGATACTGGTGCTTCCTTGACCTAAGTAGATGTCAATAAGAGATTTTCTGCCTACAATCAAGGCTCATATCTTTTCTTTAAATGGTTGGGTGAAGAGTCTAAAGTTTGCAGATCTCTAGTTGTACTGCCAGAAATAATCGCAAAGTTTGCACATGTACAGCATATAACAAAATCACAGCTACTTTCTGTTGATAACATTATCAGATATCATTACTGCAAGCTGAATCTGATTTTAGAGATGTTTAGAAAGAAACACCGTAGGATCAGTAAAATATCTAGTGGTTAGATATCATCAGCTCTTACATATATTAAAATGTAAGCACTGAGGGTAGGCAGCTAAGCCTATAACTTTAGTATAACTGAAGAGACAGAAGTCATGGGGATGTGCTAGTAGAAGAATCAAAGCAGTTAAGACTGGGTCATATAATAAATCATTTTAGCCCAACTAAAAGTTTTCGAATTGTATCTGTGGGTGATAGACAAAATTTTTGTCTATAATGAGATTTTCATTTTAGAATAATTTCAGTAATAATTGGGAAGATAGATTAGAATGGGGAAGAAAATAAAGTGATTTCTGCTGTGAACTATGAAGGTAGGTGGCAAGAGGAAGAGAGCTATAAAAGACACTAAAGTGATAGATTTGATAGGACTTGCCAGACTTAAGTAGATGCAGAGAGAATTATGATATTTTGACAAATATAATTTGTGTCTGATAAATACAGCATCAAAATACTAGTAACTATAAATTTCAATGAACAATGGTGTTTATGTCATCAACTTAATATTTATTTCAATCTACATTAGAATGATGACCAGAATACAACAATTTTCAAGGTTTGGTTACCTTCTTGTAGCCGGAAGTGTAGACAGTCTCCACTCTGTGCATGAACTAGGAATTCAGGAATAAAACAGAGGAAAATGCCTGTCCTTATGAAGGCTATATTCTAGTGGGACAGAGAAATGAAATAAATAATTATCTGGTATGTTTGCTCTACATGCTAAGGAGGAAAAATAAAGCAGGAAAGGGAAACATTGTTGCAGAGGGAGATTATTGCAGTTTTAAGTGTGGTGAATAGGGAAACAATCATTGAGAAAATGGCATTTGAGTAGAGAGCTGAAAGAAGAAATAGAATTGTACAGCTATGTAAGGGAAAACATTTTATCCATTTACTGAAGTTCAGTAAAACTTGACTTGAAATGCTGACACACAAGTCTTGTTTGTTGGTAAGGATTTAAGACCACAATTCCCCCTCACCCCTCTATTCTCAGAGGAAACATTTTAAGATAGCCAGTGGATAGCTAAAGCCTCAGATAGTACTTAATCCTATATATGCTGTTTTCTCTTATACAAACTTATTATAAACTTTATAAATTGCACACAGTAAGGTTAGCAACAATAACTCATAGTAAAACAAATACAACTATACTGTAATAAATTACTGAATGTGGCCTCTGTCTCTAAAAATATCTTATTGTACATATTTTTAGACCATAGCTGGTCACAGGTAGCTGAAATCACAAAGCAAAATTGCAGATATGAGGAATACTGCACATTTTCTAACTAAGGAAGTCATAAAATAGAAGGTACAGGCACTCTAAAAGTGTGGAAGAACTTGCTTACCAACTAAGAACATTTATCTTTAAGATGTTCTTAAATGTTTGAGCCACTGTATATTTTGATTCACTTATTCCATGGCCTACTGTTAGAGCCACCGAGACTAATATATCAGTGCCTAAAACCTTGCACCATGTGCAAACTACCACCATGCTCCAGAATAAAGCATTTTCAGATAATGTGACAATAACTAACACACTATATGTAAATAATGACAACAGGGAGGTAGCTAAACCCTGAAAATGGCTGTACTCTAGTCATCATTCTATTATAGATTGAAATCCAGGTATTTTCAAAGCAGTCAGGAGAGATGTAAAATCAATATAAGAATATTACATAACTTGATGGTTTCCCTAAGCAACTAACACTATTATTCCTGGCTATTAAAACATTTCAAGTATGTTTTCTTTCGGTAACTGAAATGTAGAGACAGTCATTACTGGTTCTGAAAATAATAACTAAGAGATGATTTTTGACTTGAGAAAAGTGCAGGGCCTAGTAGAGAAAATAAAGATACATAACACCAGGCTGAACATAAACAGTGTCAAAAAATAAGTGCAAATCAAATCTCTGAGAAATGCATTCAGAAGGGGGAAAAGAATAAAACCAAAAAGACCAAACTTTTTTCTTGAAATCTTTAAAATTTTCTTCATTTAAAACAACTTGTCAAAATTTGCAAGATATTTGACTTTGAAATACTGGCCCTGAAAAGAAAAAAAAATTGATGGGGGGTGGAGGGTGGGGGTGAGGGTGGGGCGGTGTACTGTTAACATACAAAATACAAAAAGATATACCACTTTAAATCTCACTACCCAGACATAGCCACTGTTAATATTTTATTATATATTCTTTATATTTTAAATAAAGCCGAGCTGTGGTGGTGCACCTGTATGTCCAAGTGCTGGGAGGCAAGAAGCTTGGGATTGCTTCAGTTCGCAGGTTGGAGACTACCCCAGGCAACATAGTGAGACCTGGTTTCGAAAAAGCAGCCAGGCACCATGCTGGATACCTGTAACCCCAACTGCCTGTGAGACTGAGACTGGGGATCACTTGAGTCTGTGATAACCCTGGAGTCTACGTACCCTGGGCAACATAGCAAGACCTAGTTTCCAAAAAAAAGTTTAAAAAAAATTTTTTTTTAAATTACGATATTCTTATATGTTCCTATCCCCTTTTTTTTTCACATAATATAATGTGAGCATTTTCTATACTGCTAAATTTTTAAATATGACTTTTAATAAATACATAATATCCTGGCCCATGGAGGTATCATGAATTTTTCCCCCTCTTACTACTAGATATTTTACTTCCAGGTGGTTTACAATAATGCATTAAATAAATTTTTGTAATAATTTGACAGCTATTATTTGAACACTAATTTACTGTTCAAAAGGATAAACAGATGAGAGAGTGAGAGAGAGAGAGAGAGAAATCAGTCTCTTACTTGTTTTGTTTCTTTGGAGAACCCTAACTAATTCACCAGTATATAGTGAATGCTTTATACATATAATATGACAAAATCAATTATACAATTATAGGGAAATTCAAGGATGGAGAGGATAGATCTGAAGAGCTATAGGAAATGGTTGATTGCCCAACTGACCAAAGAGACTAAGGGTAAAACTACATGTGCCAAGAAAATACCTTCAGTGACTAATAGAGAACAGTGTAGATGAGCAAGCAGACCATTTGGGGTCTTAATGGGGAAAGATCTCAGCTTGCAGATGGTCTATGTTTAGGAAACTGAACATACTGAAACTCCTTTAAGTATTGAATACTCTTAGTCAGGAATGTGATAAGTAACAATAGTCAAAGACCAAATGTTATTAGCCTCAAGGAAATGGGAAGACATTACTATTGCCAAGTACCTGTAAGCTATGTGTTCTTTTCCAGAAAAGAAAATTAAGACAAGTAATATTAATCGGCAAACCTAGGTCACAAAGTAGAATAGAACTAGAACATAGGTCTCAAGTCAGAGCACATAGACAAGTTGGATAGAAGTTATTGTTGACACATTCATGGGAACTGGGATTTTAAGACAGGGATCTATCCAGTCCCTGTGAAGATTGTACAAAAGGGATACCCAGCATGAAAATAATGCAGGGACTCAGGAACAGAGGAAAATGACAGAAGGCAATCAACAAAATATAAGAAATTTTACTCAAGAACAAGATGGGAAGGATAAAGCAGTGAGAGCTTCTGGGATATTAATGAGAATATCATTTTAATAACCACTAGTCTCCAAAGACCTGTGTTCTAAAATAGGGAATAAAATAACTCAGTCTCTCATAATACAATTTCTCTCATTGATAATGAGCACATAGGAGCTCTCATGAAACCACTTCATTTACCAGATTAACTGATGCTCCTCATATTCTCTTTTAAACATTCCCACAGCATGATATGTTCTCAAAACTGGTAGGATACTCTTTGATATAAATGTGAACTTCTGCTCCCACAAGTTCTATGCTTGTGGAGTAAGTTAGATGTTTTCCCCCAAACTCTTTTTTATCAGTTGAACTTATAAGTGTTAACTTATTAAATATTATGTCAGTCAATGAAATGTGAAGCGAAAGTCACTAAACTGCCCTCTTAATAAGAAAAATGAAAACACATTGAAAAACATGGAATTCTACAAGTATTTTGCATTTCAAAAGATTGATATGTGAAATAAATTACAGTTTAAAATCAAAGAAAAAGTTTAAAGCATGTGTACATCTTTTTCAATTTTTCTGCTTTAATTGACCTTTTCAATGTACCATCACCTAGCAGTGTTGGGTAAGACAGGGGTTTTTTGTTTGTTTGTTTGTTTGTTTGTTTGTTTGTTTGTTTTTTGAGACTAGGTCTCCCTATTTTTGCCTGTGGAACCGCAGGCTCACGTTTTCCAGGGTACCCCAGACTCAAGCAATCCCCAGCCTCAGCTTTCCAAGTAGCTGGGATAACAGGCGCGCACCACCACACCCAGCTATTTTTTTAGGACTCGCTATGTGCTCCTGGCAGGACTCGAACCATGATCCCTGGCCCCAGCCATGGCTTTCTAGGCTGCCACCTACAGGCATGCACCACCATGCCTGGCCTGGATAAGAGTTATTACTGTACCTTGCATTGTATTTATATAGTACCTTTGCTCATTTTTTCTAAAAAACACCATCTAGTAAAGCAAAAATCCAGACTGGAGTCTGTTTGTTAATGGCTCCATTTAGCACTTTTATGATAAACCCAATGAGAGAGTACATATCTGTTTAGGTTCTTCCTCTAAATTTTAGGAATAGTGTAACTGCTAGATATTAAATTTTATATTGTGAACACTTACAGCTCACTAATATTTATAAACTCACCAGAAATGACACATTTAGGGGCCAGATTGTGCTTGTTTCATTATAGGACAGTATGTTAGCATTTTAATAGTTTTTTCTGTAAGGACTCTTAGAAATAATATCATGCAATCCTCTTGTGTTAAAAATAAGTAAGCTGAGGACTAGGATTAAAGAAACCCTCCCAAAGAAAACTTGCTGAAATGAAGTTAAAAAAAAATCTTTAAATAACCCCAATATTGTATCTTCCCCATGGTACTTTTAATTCAAGGATCTCAAGGCATATTTAAATCAGACCATAGACTATTTTGACACCTAGGTATTAAAATTGTTGTCCCAGTTAGATTGGCTCCTCTCAGAGACACTGATTGAAAGAAAGGTCAATATTTTCTTTGCAAGTGAATCAGTTGAGAGTTGCATTCACCCATGAATAAGAAACCTGTAAAACAGGGTTGTTGTGTTGTTGTTTTTTTTTTTTTATCAGATCAAATGACTGTGACCTCATTGGTCCACTCTAAATTTTATGTCATTCAGAACATGAGACTGCTCCCCATTTTCTTGTTCAGTTCATCTTAATGTGTGCTTTTCATTCATGATGAATTAATTTAGCTCAAGTCTTATAAGTTTGCTTTGGTAGAAGTAATGGGAAGAAAAGAAAGCATGCCAGTTGACTGATCCTTCTTTTGAAGAAAAGAGAAAGATTTTTTTCTGCAATCGCTTTTTAATATTCTCTTATATCTGATTGGTCAACTGTGTCACATTGCCACTCTCATCTGCAAGGGAGACTGGAAAATGTAGTTTTTGACTGGCCATATTACCACTTCCAACAAGACTGAAGTAGTAAAGAAAAAATAGAGAGAATGGGTGCTGAGAGGGAAAAAAGCAGGTTCTAGCAATTTAGGCCTGTTACCAAGCTTTAGAACAAGCATATGTGAGGGACTTAGAATGTACTGACTTTCAGCAGATGCTGAAAACATGGTAGTTCTTATTTTTTTAGAAGAAAATAATGAAACTAGTGGCACTTTATCTAAATTTCTTTCAGCGATCATAAAGAAGTTTTGCTTTTTGTTTGTTTGTTTGTTTGTTTTTGAGACTAGATCTCGCTATGTTGCCCTGGGTAGTCTCGAACCTGCAGACTCAAGTGATTCCCCAGCTTCAGCCTCCCAGGTAGCTGGGATTGTAGGTACCTGCCATCATGCCTGGCTGCTTTTTCAAGACTAGGTCTCTTTATGTGGCCCAAGGTAGTCACGAACCCACGAACTCAAGCAATCCCTGGCCTCTTGCCTCCCAGAGGTTGGATTACAGGTGTGCGCAACCATGCCTGGCTGAAGAAGTGTTTTCATATATGGAAAGAATTCAATGTGGTAGTAAAATTTTGTACCAGTTCTATACATATACATATTTCTATACAAATTTTTATACATACAAATTCTATACATATTTTTGTGTATATATAATTCTATATATATATGTATTTTAGATAGATGATAGAGAAATAGAGCGATAGAGATAGATTAGATAGATGGATGGATGAATAGATAGTAGGTAGATGATAGATAGATAGATAGATAGATAGATAGATAGATAGATAGATAGATAGATAGATAGATAGATAGATAGATCTCTTTCTTTTGCAGTTTTCAAATACTTTAATTCCACCAGGAAGCATGTACATACTTTTCCTTTTGAAAAAAAAATTTTGTGAATTTCTTTCTTACTTTTTCCCTCAACTTAGGTTTTTAGTAGAAAATCAAATTTTTGCCAGACTTCCACTCAGCATTAACATATTGGTATGGAAATATTAAAAACTCACTTGATTAACCAAATTATTGTTTTGGACAATGGTCAATAATTTAGATATAAATGAGCCTTTTCTCTTTTTTATTTTATGAGTTGAAAAATATTTTTTATATTCAATTATCATTACAAATGTAGTTAATAATATAAAGCATTTTCAAATTGGTGATAAGCTGAGAAAATAACATCTGTTGAACCTTTATAATTTTACCATAAATACTTATTTGTATTATTAATATGCTGTGAGCAAAGACTTGGCCTTCAAGGATTTTTTATTTCACTTGTAAGAACTTTTAGTTTGTAATAAGTATTCCATTAGAATACTTATTCCAATAGAATAAGTATTCCATTAGAATTCCATAGAATAGTATTCCATTTAATAATAAATATTTAAATTATTTAAGTAAGAAGCAGTAAGAAGTAAAAAGATAAATAATTCAGTCATGTAGTTAATTACATATATATTGTTTATGTACATATGTGCATATGTCTTCAAATTGTAGTTTTTAACTATTATAGTTGCATGTACATGCAATTTTCCTTTTGATCTTTTTCTTACTCATTTTTCTTTTGCTTAGATATATCCCATCATCTGTTACTAAGCTTTTATTTTTCTTACTTTAAATTATTTCATTTCATTTCATTCCACCTCTTCTACCTTCATGCCATGCCCAACACCAGTTTAGCATCTCTCATGCTCTTCCCTATAGTGCTTGTGTCAGCATTATCATTTCATTGGCAGCATTTTCACATCTGGAAGTCAAGCTCAATTGTGAAGGAGAATTGCTTAGATATAATATCAACATTGAAAAGATACTTTCAATATTTGTCAAAAATAACTGAAATAAAATGCACATCACCTTTTAATCTATCGATCTGTTGTAAACTTAAAAATTTAAGTTCAAGTACTCTTCATTTTTCTCACTAATGCAGACAAGAAGACCCTTTTATATTTCGACAAGTACAGTGTTCACTTTCATAAGGAATTCTGAAGCCTACCAGTTACTCAAATCCAATAGTTTGCTCCTTTCCATGAATCATGCTAAGCAAACTCCCCTGGCAGTATGCCACCAAAAATTCCATTTACAGAGAACTGCTATAATCCTTCATCAAGGGGGCTTAGAAAGTGCTAGCAAGCCCCATTTCTATCAAATTTCTCTAAGCCTTACTCAAGGGAAGGGGAAAGGGTAAGTAAAAATTCATGGTATGGTAAATTCTTTTAAAAAAATTTAAATGTATACTCACGTTATCCATAAACTTTTCCAAAATACGATCTGCCTTATTTTCTTCTTCTTCTTTTTTTTTTTTTTTTTTTTTTAGACTAGGTCTCGCTATTTTTGCCCATGGAACCGCAGGCTCTTGTTGCCGTGGGGTACCATGGACTCAAGCAATCCCCAGTCTCAGCTTCCCAGGTAGCTGGGATTACAGGCGCGCACCACCACGCCCAGCTATTTTTTGGGAACTAGGTCTCGCTACGGGCCCCAGGCGGGACTCGAACTGCAATCCCTATCCCCATTTGCTTCAGAAGCTGAAGCTTACAGGCATGAGCCACCATGCCCGGCCCTTGCCTTATTTTCTTAGGTATAAAAGTACTTCAAGGCAATTTCAATAAATTGAAAGTTCTAAAATTTTTTGTGGGTTCTTTTCATTTTGTCTTAGATATAATATGCATTTCACACTTTGCCATACCAAAGCATGTAGGTTTATCTATCATTTCACAGCTGTTAAAGGAAAATTCTTATTTTAAATCTCAATACCATTGTTAATTAGTTCTAATAACAAAAAGTCTAAATTTTAACTTCAGGAACAGCAAGATATCAACTACTATGTTGGTCAAGCTCAGGCAGCTTGTTGCAAAGACAGATGCATAATAAGCATTGGAAGGTAAGTGTAAATAGGGGGTAACCACTATTAGCTAGTTATTGACAATGCCTAACATAATGCACAAGATTATGAAATACTTTGTTTAAGACTAGTAAGCTATTTTGATAAGTGAATCAAAAGAGTTGAGGGATATATTTAGACAAAACTATTTAAGGATATATTTTATACTTCAAATTTTTCCTCAAGTAAAAGTGTTCCTCCTTATACATAGCTCAGAGAATTGTTAAAATGTCCTTTGAAAAGTAGTCATTTAAGAATGGAGTTAAAATTCTTCATATCAGTTTTTTTAGGTGGTTGAGTTATGTGGTGAATTATATGATGGAAATTTAGTGCCAATTGTGCAAAGTCTAGTAAAATCGACCTACTGTAGCTTAGAAAACATAAAACTCCAAAATTCATTTTTGCTCTGGTAAATATTTTTGCTAGTTATTGTTTCCTTGAGGAAGGGTTGGCTCTGATAAAGGGACAGCAGATATTTGCTAATGATCTGAAGTTTGATAAAATAAATAACTTTCAAATGCATGACTTTGAGATTTGGCCCTGCCTGAATTCAAGTTTACCTTGTACTATAAAAACTGTTTGCTAGGCAGATGTTTAAATAAGTGGAGTTTATCTTGTTTAGTAATGAATGTCAAACTATCCAAGATCGCTCAATTTGTTTATTCACAAGTAATAGGGAAGAGCATTATAAATGCACCTAAAAAATTATTTCATTTCTATAGCTTTATCCTTTTCTTTGTTTACCAGTTGTATTGCTGTATTTTTAAAGTTATAAAAATTTTAAAAATTTACAAATTTATAAAAACTTATTAAGCATTTAGAAAATTTGTGAGAGTTTATGTATGTGTATATGTATTTTTATACCATCACTCTGATAATTATCAATTGAAGACATTTAACTAGGAAGTCTTTGGAAGTATCTGAGCTCACTTTTCATTTTTTTCTCAGTAATGGCGAGGTTTCCCCCAGAATGAAATACTGACATTCAGTTCAAGAAGTGAGGATATGAAACTAGTGCTAAGTGTGTGACTACCTAATAAAGCAGTGAATTACCCCACCCAAATGCCCATGGTATCTTCACACCTTAGAGAGCCATAAGAGAAGTCACTGTCTTACGTAAATGAAGTATTTATTGTGAAGGGGTACAGAGGCAGAGGAATATAAGGACTTGATGTGTCCTGGGGAGTCAAAAAAAGCGTTCAAATACAATTTCTGTCTATATGACCTTAGGCATGTTAATTTAATGGTCTGAGACTCAGTTGCTCCATACTTGTAATATCTGCCCCATAGAATTTGTAAAGATTAAACAAGTTAAAATATATAAAGTACCTGGCAAATGATAAGCAATTAGTGTTGGTTATTGCTATTATAAGTTCACTCAAGCCCTTCATTTTAGGTGATTAGAATTGATGAGAGGATGTTCAAATATATTTTTGAAGCCTGAAGTTTCTACATTTAAAAATGTTAGATTGGAATCCATTATATATGATGATATTTCCTGATGATGACAGCAAGCATGCTCTCAGTCACTAAATGTATTCAGAGGAAGCAGTAAGAGAAGGTTAAGAGTGGGAGTTGGGAGCATTCTCCGGTCAAAGAAAATTAGTGTGGGCTGTGAAAAAGAAAGAGTGTAAGATAGATGCTTTGCAAGGTGAAGGGATGCAGAGGAGGACTGACCAAATTACAACTATTAGCTTGGAAAAGGATGGTCATAACTGATGAGATATGACCAAAAAGAAAGTGTTGCCCACCTTGGGACATGAGGGAAAACCAAATCCAGATCAGAGTCAGCTGGAGTACATTTATGGGGCATTCTGCACTTCCATGAGTCCTAAGCCTAGCAGTGGAGTATTTGGAATAGCTAAATGTTTCTCTACAAAAAAGGAGACTTCTCACTCTGCAGCTAAATATTGGATATGTTATTTGCACACAGAGGACCTTACTTACATGACACTTATTTAGCTATCATTCAGAATCTTTTGAACATCCTAAGGAAAAGTCAATGGAAGCTATTTACATCTCTTAAGAATTTGGAGTCCCAGAAGTGAACATGGAATTAATTCCAGTGTTTTATACATTTAAAAAAATTACTAGATCCAAGCAAGAATGAGGTTAGTATCTGTGGGAAGAAAAGAATAGCTCATCACAGTGGCTATAACACATTTTTCATAAATACTAATTAAACATCCTGAAACAAAAGGAACTAAAAAAATTAAAAATACCAATTGCCCTTCTGATTTTTCAAATCAAAATTCTGTCAACTGTCAGATATATTATGTGATGATTCATACGATCAAATACTTTAATCATGAATATAATTGGGTAATATCACAATTAGTACTCTTCCAAATATAACAGTAATAGTAATATGTTGATTCATTCTTTATCAAAGACTGAGTCACAAAAGTACAAAATCCAGTGAATTGGAATTGATGACAAAACCATCTGATTTCCACTTCTCTCAGTTCTTCTTTCTGCCCCATGTTCATTCATCTTGTTAAAGACTGAATATTCCCAATATATATATTTATCTCACACACACACAAACACACACACACACAAACACTCCTGTGGGACTCTCTTAAAGTTGACTTATTGGCATTACTGTGAATGTTCCTCAAATAGAGATTTGTAGTATTAATCATGTCTGCAGCATTAATCCTTCCAGTCTTAATGTTCCCAAGAGCTATTAACTACTACTGCTTACTTACAAAAATTCTATCCTAAAATTTACATAATCCCTCCTTACATCACACATCATCACAAGATACCCAAGGTCTTTTCTGACTACCGAGTGCTGTACATTTCTCATCCTCACTTAATTTTTATCCATAGTACTTAGAACCAACATAAACTGCAATTAACATCTCTATTATTTATCTATTTACTGTCTCTCCAAACAAGAAAATGGGACAGGACACTAGCCTGTTTTGTGCACTGATGGATCCCCAATTCCTAGAACAAGACCTGGAACAAGATCTGGCACAAACTCATATGAAACAACTATCTATCCAATGAATAAAAACAACACCAACAACCAAAAAAACCAAAAACCTACATCTCTTTTAAAACCAGCTGCTAATATTACTACTCTATTATTGCTGAAAGTCCACAGGTGTCTCCTGCTAAGCATCCATCTACACTCAAAATGTTGTAACTATCTTGGTCTCTCTCTGTCATTAGGATATCTGACTGGTTTTCAAATCTTTTAGTTCCACAATGTTATAGGAATCTGTTCCTCTCTTTTTCTACTGTTACTACAATAAATAATGGTGACCTAGGTTTGAATCAAATTTGGTTTTGAATTCCAACTCTACCATTCTCTAGCTCTAAGATCTTGGGCAATTCAGGTGGAGTGCATGTGGTGGGGGCTGAAGTTTTTGTTGTCTATTGGCCAAGTGGTACCACTTTGCAGGGGATGTGACTATTAATGAAATCATGTATCTGAAGTATATGTTTACACCTGACACATAACAAGTGATCTATTCTTTCATATCTGATTCATGGCTATGGATATCTACTTCATATCCCTTCTTCTTGTCTCATTCCTTTTTAATCCATCAAATCATTACTATCAAAAACATCTTCTGTATTACTTTGATCATGCTACTCAATTACTCAACAGCTTTCAAAATCTTCCTATAAAGGGAATTATGAGTGCCTGCTAAGTCTCAGATACAATATATAAACTATATAATTTAATAAGAGCCAAAACATTCATCTAGCATTAAGAGTTCACCCACTCTGTCTCTCCTCTTCCCAGCTATGTAAACTAATTTTTAATGTCACTGTGTCGAGACCACAGCACCTAGATCTTTGGTAAGCACCAAGGGTATCTTTTAGATCAAATTAGCTTTAGGTTTTATTTTGGTTTTGGTTTTGTTTGTTTTTGTTTTGTATATTATAAAAGGATAGGTAAGAAAAGGAGTAAGAAAAAGACAGGCACCCAACATAGTCACAGATGGGCAGAAAAGATGTCTAGATCAGATTAATATCTAAATCAACAGACTTTGAGTAAAGCAGATCACCCTTCATAATGTGAGTGGACCTTATCAAATCAGTTAAAGGTTAAAAGACTGAGATTTTCCAAGGAAGAAAGATTCTGCCTTGAGACTGCCTTCAGATCTGTCTGCATTATCACTGCTTCCTGGATCTCAAGTTTGCTGATCTGTTCGACAGAATTCTGACTTCCCAGTCACCACAATTCTAGGAGATCAGTTCTTAAAACAATCTCCCCTGCTTCCCCCCGCCCCCCCTTTACAACCTCTTGCTTCTGTTTTCTGGAAAAAAATCTTAATATACTAGTCATATCAAGACATATCAGAATCTTTAATTGTCCCACTTGTCCCATATCTTCCTAATCTGTGGCCACTCTAGTCAGAGGTAGTTTATTTTTTCATGGATTATTCAAACACCTTTTTTTCCATTACAGTGCTTTGTATTTATAGTAACTGCCGAAGGAAGTATGCTATTCCACTTCTGCCTCTGAGTTACCTTGAGAAAGTTACTTAACATCTCTCTCCAGTCTCTACTATCTCATGGTAAAATGAGGATAATAAATCTCTTATTGAACTGATATATAGAAAATATACAAATTAGAGAATTGTGAAACATATACCTAGTTTGAAAATGTACTTAAAGCCAGGCATGGTGGCATGCATCTGTTGTCCAAGCACTAGGAGGCAAGAGGCTTGGGATCACCTGAGTTCATGGGTTTGAGACTACCCCAGCCAATATAGTAAGACCTGTCTCGAAAAAGCAGCCAGGTGCCATGGCAGATGCCTGTAATCCCAGCTACCTGGGAGGCTGAGGCTGGGGATTGCTTGAGTCCATGGTGCTCTGGGCAACTTGAGTCTGTGGTGCCCTGGGCAACATAGTGAAATGTAGTCTCAAAAAAAAAAAAAAAAGAAAGAAAGAAGGAAGGAAGAAATGAGAGAGAGAGAGAATGAAAGAAGGAAGGAAGGAGGGAGAAAGAAAGAAGGAAGGAAGGAAGGAAGGAAGGAAGGAAGGAAGGAAGGAAGGAAGGAAGGAAGGAAGGAAGGAAGGAAGGAGAGAGAAAGAAGGAAGGAAGGAGAGAGAAAGAAAGAAGGAAGGAGAGAGAGAGAAAGAAAAAAGAAAAGGAAGGAAGAAAGGAAGAAAGAAAGAAAGAAAGAAAGAAAGAAAGAAACAAAAGAAAAGAAAAAAGGAAAAGAAAGAAAGAAAATGTACTTAATTCCACTAATCCCCAGGGAAACTTGTATGACAATGAAATGAGCCATATTATGTCCTGTCAGGCTCAGGAATGAAGACAGATCTATGGAGCTAGGTAATAACTGGAAATCACTGAGCACAGCAAATCTGACTCAAAGAATGAGCACAAAAGGATGTAAGTGCATAAAGCAGATCTACAACCAGAAGATCAGTCCAAGACAAAGAGAGATTACCAGATTTTATACTTAAGACCCAATGCAACCATCCACTGGGGAGAATGCAATCAATTACCAATATTTCACATTAATGGAATGCTCCAGGCAGAGAATTCCAACTTTTTCCTTCAATAAAATAACTTTTGAATTTTTTCTAAGTATATGGACCATTTGGAGTTGAGTCCATCACTCAGCCTACCTTACATGTGAGTTGTTTCATGGTCCTAAGATGGGAACAGAGTGATGTTATTCAGCTTTGGAGTTGTACTTTTATTTTTCTGCTGAAAATTATTAGTCATCTTAGTTTATAATGATCAGAGCCACATCACAGGTTAGCTGAGATATAAAATAGCAACATTTAGGTTGGTCATTGTAAAGTTGCTATATTGAACTTGAATTGTATTCAGACAGCCAAACTAATACATAGCAGATGATAGGAAGTTTGCTAATTGTCTAACAGTAAGATGTTTTAGAATAGTTTAGGTAGAAAGGCTTGGTTAAGTTGTGGACCTGGTTTCTCTGGAAAGTACCAGCTTTGGCTCCAAAGTTACTCCTCTACCATATGGTCACAATTATTGAACACATTCCAGTCAGAGTTCCCATGATTTAGTTCCCTTCTGTAATTAGACACAGGGCTATCAGAGCCAGCGCTGAACTCCTAGAGTCTTTCCTAGGCAAGCTTTATTATGTAGTTCCTGAACTTGTTCCTAAGGTTCTTTAAGTTTCTTACAGAAAATAAGAACTGAAGACTTAAACTTCAGAGACTTAAACTTCACTCTGGTGAACGAAGAACAACCTATCTGCTCCTAAAAATAGTTGGGAAAGCTACTGACTTAGTGCTGTGCAGACCTTTCTCCATTGAATATGATATTTAGCCTGAGACCAGTATTTAGGAAATTTCCTGTATGAAAATGGAGAACTCCTGTATCATTAGGTATCTTGAAATTCATTGTGGTTACCACATACACAATAGAGAATTTTTCCTAAATGCCAATAATTCCAAAACTGTCCTCTTTGAGGGACTTCAGTTACTATGGTACAATGTACATAATATAAAATTTAGTATTTTGATCACTTTTTGTATTTTTTAAATATTTTTAATAATTTTAGATAGGTGGAAAATTTGCAGAGATATAGAGTTCCTGTAAACATTAAACCCAACTTTCCCAATGTTAACATCTTAACCAGTCATAGTATATGTGTCAAAATTAAGACATTAATATTGATAGAATATTATTAACTAGGTGTAGTTAGACTTTGTTTGGGTTTCACCAGCTTTCCCACAAATGTCCTTTTCTTGCAGGGACCAAACCAATATCACATTTCCTTAGTTGCCATGTCTCTTTAATCTCCTTGAAATGTGGTAGTTCCACTTTCTCTACATCTATGTCACACTTGTTTTTACTGTTACTATCCTCGTCGATGCAAAGTGAATATGTCTCTCTTTCTTAATGTTCTCAATCAACTAGAGTTTTAGAAACACCTACTAGTCAGTATTAGTTTGAACCTTCTAGGCTTAAGATGATTGTACATGGGTGATAAGGTGTTGGGAGAACCCTGGGGTAGATAATGATGTAAAATAAAATAAATTAAAAATAAATAAGTACATAAAATTTAAAAAATGTATCTTCTAGGAAGCTTGACTATAGTCTTTGGTAGAAAGCTTAATAAGAGAGTTACATGTGGAATGAACTTTTGAAGTTAAATTTTCTAGTAGTTTTCATACCTCATTTTTCAAAGTTCCTTCTCCAATTTTCAATCAAACAACTTCTTACTCTAATATCATCAATTTTATACAGTGCACATCTAAGTAAGATTTTCTTTGGTAAAAGAGTTCTTCCACTTAGAAGTCTATAAACTTAGATCTTTTCTATATTCTCTAAGGTTCAGAGAAATTAATTATTTCTGTTCAAAATCCACCTCCGCTACTACCTAGTAGAAATACCTTGGGAAAGTCACTTAGCATCTCTGAAAGATGGACAGATGTTCAACAGGTAGAATTTGGGGAGAGAGGCACAGAGGGTCAACTCAAGCAAAAAACTAACATATTTTGCAAGCAGACCACTGGGAACAAGTAGAAGTTGTATTCCAGAACCTCAACTTTAGGTAGAGATTAAACTCTCCGTTAGGTAGTTGCAGGATCAAGGCCTGAAAGGATGAATTAGGAACACATTGTGTTAACAGTCTAGAATGATGTGCTATAAAATTTGTTTCCTACTAACTAGAAAAGGTAAGGGGAGTCATCAAAATCTTCTTAGAGCACTGGATTTTGAAGACAATATATATGGACTATCAGTTTTTCCAGCTTCCACACAGAAAGGGGGATGTGCTTCATGCACTGCTTTAGGGATTTAATTTACAGATTGTTTCTTCCCCTCAAACATACTATTCTAAAGACAGAGATAAAAATTATGGCTGTATCAGTGAGGTAACTTATTGCATTAATTTGAATATTTGAACAATGAAATAGACACAATGAATTTGAGCTAGAGTAACACTGAATAATCTCTAGCAACAGTCCAGGTAAAATGCGGAGGCTAAAATCAAGGCAATCTAGTGTGAGACTGGGCATATACTAGAAAAACATACTGGAAGTAAAAGGTACAAGGCTTTGCCATCAATGGGAAGGAGGGAGGGAGGGAGGGAGGGAGGGAGGGAGGGAGGGAGAACAAGGGGAAAAAGATGGAAGCCATGACTGAACTTGTAATATTGAGTAATTGTGGGAATGACAGTGCTATTAACATAGTATAGATTAGAGGGAGGAGCCAGTTTGGAACTAAGGTAGGATCTCATTGCATCAAGTTACCCAGCAGGTAGCTGAATTAAGTTAACTCATGCAAGTTGGTGAGATTTAAATCTACAAGAGAAAGGCAGTAGATCTGAAGGGCACCTTGGAGATTGACAACTTGGGAGATGGCCATGTTTAAGAAGAATTCAGGGAAGAAAAGACATGGATGGATTGATAAAAAGGGTAAAGAAAGGAGATATTAATGCACAGTGTATGACTTCATGTCCTTTAACTTTAGAATAAATATAGTTAAAAGGGAGTCTGTTAAGAAATCCAAAGGGTAAAGGAGAGTATGAGTTTGCCTTGGTTGACTATAACCCTTATTCCAGGTCACTCATTGCTCCTCCCAAGGTATGTGTTACCTACAATTCTTCTCACAATCTTCATAATTTTCCTTCAACTTGTCCCTTCGGTTCTAAGAGTGACTACCCAGCTACCTACCAGCTGCTATCATGTCTGAATTTATACTATCCCTACTGGTTCCTTAACTCTGCCCACATTTTTGTAATTAGCCCCATAGAAACCTTCCTAAGTTATGAATTGAGTGTTCTATTTGCTTCTTTTAGGGACAAATTGAAATGTAGACTAAGTCCTAATTCTGTTAACTAGCAGTATGACTTAGAACATTGAATCAATAACTTATTTCATTTAATGGCATCAATAGCAAAATTTAATTTCAGTTGTAATTCTACCTAATTCTTGACTTCAACCCAAATGCTACCAAACAGTTGAATAAAAGAGATCTTTGATAATCAAATTAAGCATGAAGAAAGAGAACACATGCCTAGATAAGAGGCATGATTCTTATTTTGTCAGGATGGCACAATTGACTGTCTCAGTCAAATATTTCAAAGTGCAAGAGAGTCCCTATTCCTGGATCATATGGGATGCACAGAGTTATCCAGGAAGTCAACACTTATACATTGCTGAAGTCCAGCTTCTCAGAAACTTTGACTTTTGGAGCTATAAGGTACATCAATTTCTCTAGCTTCAGAACTTCCAGGACAAGACTATCCAACCCTAGATCTCTAACTCAATCAACTCCTGGAGCTCATGGAGGTAAATGAACTCAGGGTTTAGTGGTCTTTTTGAATGAGAATATTTTAGTGACAAGAATTAGAGTGTAACTCTTACAATTCTCAGGTTAGGAGGAATATGGAGACTGGCCATATTCCTGGAGTTATATTTCTGGTCTGTCCCTGAAGTATTGAAGAGTTTCTAAGGATGAAATTTTGTGTCTTTGGCAAGGATGAGCTATAGGTTTCAGGAGAGAAAAAACTTATTTAATAGTTAAAGAAAAATGTTTAAGTGAGTGAATAAGTATGGGCAGTAAGATTTCAAGAACAGCTGGGTTTTAGAAATATGAGGATATTCCGTAACTCTTTGTCATATAGAAACAGATTTCTCTAAGTTTTCTAAATATTTCTTTGGCATAGATCAGGTCTATAGTATAGATTAACTGATCCTGAGAAGACAGTGAGAATTAGCTATCTCAGAGATGCTTCCAAGCCCTTCAGATTGCAAGTCCAGGGATGGCAGATTTCTGATGAGTGACAGATCCTACTGTTAGGAGTCATAGCAGAAGTCCTAAGGTTGGCAAGTGCTGCTGAAAAAGCAAGTACCTTCCATTCAAGGGAGTATAGCTAGCACTTTGCAGCTGAAGTAGGGTGTGCTCTGGGGTAGAGCCAAGACTTAGTGGTAGAGAAGATAATTGTTTCCTATTTAAAACTTGACCTGTTGTCTTAAAGAGGAAACAACTAGGAAGACATTCTAAACTGTGAAATAGGTGACTGGGGTTGCTTTTACTATGCTCAGGCTCATGGTGCCCATAATTATTGATATTTCCAATCTCTCTTAAGGCTTTAAGAGTGAACATACTTTAAGAGTGAACATGTTATCTTGGTCAATGGTAGTTTGTTGGGTATGTTTCAAATTATTTCTTCTATACATTTAATGCCTTCAATAGAAATGCACACCAAAATTTGCTGCAAATAATCCTGATGATGATAATCAAAAACTATAGTCATGTGATTTGTTATTTTTCTTTCACTTTGAGTTATAGGTACTAGGTTCTTTAAGATAAGGCCATTCCTATTTAATACTGCTAACTCCTTGACATAGTATCCAGAAGAGCATGTATCATTTTTCTTTTCTCCCCTGAATGTACACACATGCAAAAAATCTTTCCTGAAAGTAGGAAATTTATAGCAAACAAGAAATGCTTCATCAGTTCAAGTTTTTGAAGTATTTCTGAAGGGAACTGAAGCAAGTACACCTAGCTAAGTTGGGCAACAGCCACACAATGATAATTCTGGGGAAGAAGGAGAAAGACATGATTAGGGAAATGTAGATTGCAAAAAACAGTTCCAAATGATAGCTCTGTGACACAAATATAAATGTATGTCTGATATCAAATGTCTCATTCGCATAAGTCCTTATTCAGATCAGATACAATGCATGTACTGTCTAACTAAATCCTCACATCAACACTAAGAGGTAAGTACTATTGTTTTTCACATTTTCTAGATGGTGAAACATAACCGAGTCACACCATATTTACTTAGTAGATCAATTTTTCAAATTCAGGTCTGTCTGACTCCGAAATTCATTAATCTAATTTCTTCAACAAAAATTGAGCTCCTTCTGTGAGCAGACAATGTCTGTCCACCTAACGTTTACAACCTTACTGGTAATCATGACAGACAGTAATCATTTATTCGCGTTAGAGTCGTGATACACAAGTAAATGGTAGATCTCCCCTGATACATCCCAAGCTTCTAGACCCTAAGTGTATTTGGTACAGCTGAGGCTATGTCTGGGTTTACTGAGAGGTAGGTGACATTTATAAGAAAGGAATGTTTTAAGCTGCCTGCCTGACAACTTTGAATTAGGGGAGAATCTTGGTAGACAGAAGTAGCTATGGTAGTGTAAGTATGTGAAAGTGGCTTCACACAAATTATGGAGTTGCAATCATCTGAGGACATGTATTTATTTTGCAAATAAATTGGAAGTAAACTGCAGGCAGACATTTGGAAAATCCCCAAAATAACTAAATAATTAACCCCAAAATAAATCCTAGATCAAAAGAAGAAATTGAAAATAAAATTGAAAGTTATTTTGAGCTAAATGAAAATGAAAGGAAGATATAAAATACATAAAACTTATAGCAGGCAGCTACAAAAATACTTAGAGGAAAATTTATAACATTAAAAAGCCTTTCTTAGCAATAACCTCAGTTTCCACCTTAGAAATTGGGAAAAAAAAAAAAAAGAAAGCAAGAACAAATGAAATCCTCAATGACCAGAAGAATATGCATACTGCAGATCAAAGGAGAAGTCAATGAAATGAAAACCAGAAAAATCAGACTTTTCTTTGGAAAAGTTTAAACTGATGACTCTCCAGGTCCCCAAAGTCAAAGACCTGAAACATAATGGGATGGAGCAGTAAAATGAGGCAGAAAACAACAGAAAAACAGCCACCAAGAAACAAGAAGCATGGATACAAGCCAAATACACTCAGATTGGCCAATGAAGGCATAAAAAAAAGAAAAAAAAAGACTAAAGGGCTAAACATGGACAAACAACAAAAAGAAAGGAGGCAATGAGACCAGAAGGGGCATGGTGGGGTGGGGTAATCCGGTGAGGATCAACAATTATTCAATCATTTATTTATCCAAAAATAAAAAATTATAATAAAAAAATAAACTTATGACTCTTGCCAGACTATTCAAGAAAATAAAGATGAAAATAGAAATTATTCATATAAAGAATTAAGCCGGGCACAGTGGTGTGAGCCTGTAAGAGTCAGCCTATGGAAGTGTAGCTGGAACTGGGGATCGTGGTTCCAGTTCCAACTGGAGCAACATAGCAAGACCTAGTCCTAAAAAATTAGCTGGGTGAGGTGGCGCGTGCCTGTAATCCCAGCTACCTGGGAAGCTGAGGCTGGGGATTGCTCAAGTCTGTGATACCCTGTGCAACATGAGCCTGCGGTTTCACAGGCAAAAATAGCGAGACCTAGTATCAAAAAAAAATTATTCATATAACGAATTAAATAGATGACATGATAAAGGCTTCCATAGAGATTAAAAGGAATAGGAATATTTATGGAAAGTTTTATGCCAATAAATGTAACAAATTAAATGAAATGAACAAATTCCTTGAAATATGAGAATTCACTGAAGAAAAATAACTAACTTCATTAGTCCTTCCGTTAAATAAGTTCAATGCTTTATTTAAGCATAATTTAGATGTAATATTACATTAGTTTTAGTTGTAAACTAAAGGTTGCTAGGGAAGAGCTTTAATAAGGAGAATGCCACTGACAAATTTCCACTGACTGGAGGTCAGTTAGGAATCCACTGCTATCATCAGACTTAGACTAAGATGATGGCATGGAGAAAGGGTGATGTAAATTTAAGAGGTGATGTGAAGGGTATGAGATGAGTACATTAAAGAACCTATATTAGTTCTCGATTGCCACAAAACAAGTTATGCAGTAAACATTTATTATTTCACACCTTGTCTCTAATGGTCTAAAGCCTGGGAGCAGCTTTGTTCTGGCTCTTCTCAGGAGGTTGCAATCAAGTTGCTGGCAGGTGTTACAGTTCCCCATATTTTGACTAAGGTTGGAGGATATACACTCTTCACTCATAAGGTTATTTGCAAGCCTTACAATTCCTTACAGCATAGTGGATACTTGATGTGAGGGCTGGCTTCCTTCAAAGTGAATCTTCAGATGGTGGGGAGGAACAGAGAGTAAGAAAGAAGCTAGTTTTTTTTTTTTTTTTTTTTGCTATTTAATCTCAAGAGCAATATGACATCACTTGTGCCATATTCTACCAATTACCCAGGGCAAGACTGATACGGTGTGAGAGGAGACTGCACAACTTTGTAGATCCCAGGAAGTAGAATTCATAAGGGGAAATCTGGTTACTACTGGACCCATATGAGATGGGTTCAATGGTACCCAATTTTTCACGATAATTTGAGGTGTGTGTGTGTGTACAGTTGGTTTGCTTTCTTACAAAGGGATGTTTGCAAAGATATGTGTAGGAATTAGAGAGATCACAAAGAAGAATGTAAGATCTCAGAGCTAGAACCAGTATAGCTACACAAATGACAAGAGAAGTAGAGGCTGCAAGAACTCTGATCGAGAGAGAGACTCCTGGTAAGCTCTTCTTAAGGGGAATCATGTTATTCTGTTAGGAGACATAACCAGCAATGTGCTAGGACTTACAGGAGTTGATTGTTAGCATCTTTTCCCAACTTTGTATTCAATGATGTCACACTGTTCACTACATGCATTGAGTTTGCAGTATTATACAACAGAAATCAATAAATACTACAAACCAGAACTTTGCTTTTTCCAGACAGTCATATGTGAAATATATGTGAGCACACTGCTAGACACAGCCAGGACGAGGCAATCATTTCATGTGAGAGTTAAGACAGCAAGATGAGTGAGGCCCAAACTCAACCAGTAAATTGGAGAACACAGAAGTCTCTTGACAGGTCCTGTACAAATCACTCCCTGGGAGGGAAGCAGGTGGAGAAGGATGAAGAATGGATCCAGCATTGTAAGGTTGCTTATCAATCATGATTCTCTGATTTTTTCTGTGAGCAGCTGTGTGAACAGTGATTCAGTTTACTCAGAGAGAGATATACAATGTGACATTTGTCACAATATCTCTTAATTATACTTTCCTATCCATCCTTATCTCTCCTGATTCCCATGTCAGTGGTGGTAACTGACAGACAAGTGGATTTTCTAGTAGGACCAGGGGATGAATTCATTTTTTTCTATGTCTTTATTTTTTAATGTTCTTAAGAGTAGGAGACGTCTAATGGAGCTCAGAAAAAATTAAAAAAGCACCAAAAAATAAGGCTCCCAGGATGTAGAACCATGGCACTTTTGGATTATTAAAGTAATAGTAGTTAATGAATTCAGAACATCTCTGTTGAAATAAATGCTCTTCCAACTTTTTTAAAACAGTTACTCTGCTCAAGATGCACTATTCTATAATAAAATATGATCGGCAGAACTGCAACCACGAGAAAGGAGAGGAGTTGGACCAACCATCTGCTGGAGTCTGTCCCCAGCGGGGAACTTCTCCACTGCCAGTGGCTGGGAGTTGGATCCCAATCCCAGATGCCAGAACTATATGGCACAGAAGCAGTACCATGTGACAGACATTGGAATGGAGGAGACAGACAGCATAAAAGAGGAGGCATGGAACCTCATGAACATATGGATCTGGAGAAAAGGAGACAATCTCCTCCACCATAGGAAGTTCCACAATAAAGAAGCATGAAGAACAATGCCACACATCTGCCCTACGAGAGTTTCTGATGTGCTCAAATTGGCTGCCTGCCTCAGTTACATGGGGAGATCTGAGTAAAAGAACTTTGCTTCAGAAAAAGAAAAAATCAGTGGGCTAAGCATGACAATGACTTGCGGCAAAAGGGGAGTTTGAGCAACCAGAGGGGGAAAAATGGAAAGGGAGTGCAGGACAGGGGTATAGAGATACAATATTGAAGGAAGGGCCATACTTAAGGAGAACAATAACTATACAAACATGACTAATACTGTATGAAAATTAGAAAATAAATAAAATAAAATATGATTTGGCGAACTTTTGTTAGTCATTATACTTGACAAGAATGCAGAGTTCCTTGACTGGCAGTCACAAGGACCCAGTAATTCCCACCAAACAATTTGGAGCACTTAAAGAACAGAAGGGCTTATGGAAGCTGGGAAACCAGGAAACAGCAGATGTCCACTACACTTTGGGGCATAACCTTGTTCCATGCCTCTCTGGAGCTGAAGATGGGGACCATTAATGTGGAAATGACTGGGAATTACTCATTCCTTAAAAATCTCTGGGGATAATGTCAACAGTCAGAACACTATGACATAAAGAGAGTAAACATTGGGAAAATTGCAAGTAGGCAAATAAATGTTAAAACCAAAATAGGATATAAATGAATATAAGAAATAAACAAATAAACAAGAAAAAGTTAAATGAAATAGGAAAAAAAATCTGAAAAGTATTGATGTTTAAAAGCAGTTCAAATGTTACTGTTTTACCAAGGTTGATGAACAGATAAGTGTGCACCAATAACATTTAGATAAGTGGAAATTTTAGAGTTAAAATGGAGATAGGATTCAAGTATTGTGAGTTTATCGGAGACTTTCTGCTATACCTGTATGAATATGAGTTCAGAGAAATGCTTAACTTGGTCTTTAAGGTCTCCCTGATATACACTTGTTCTGCTTTCTCTCCTATTCAGCTCAGCTGCCCTTCAAGACCCAGCAGGCACATATCCTCTCAGAGTTTCCTTGACTAGCTCAATCCACCCTAATGCACAATTAAATAATGCTTCATATCCCATGACTTTGACACTTCCCAAATAATCCCTTAAGTTGTTACACATAATGTATGCATTCTGATCTTCTCACTTATGGTGCAAGAATATAGGCAGCAGAAATTCTGTCCAAGGATGATAAGTTGGCTGTTGGAGGTTTAAACATGACTTTCAAAAAACTTGTTCTCTCTTCCCTTTTCTAGTTCCTTTTCTGCCTAAGCTTGAAATAGGGAACTAACCAAGAATTTGGACCTTTCCCTTTTTTTTTCTACCTACAATGTTCTTGAGATAATTAATGAGAGTATACATGTGGAAGTCTATGCAGGGCTTACACTTGGACAGTTTAATTCTGTTTGATGTTCTTTCTCCTACCAGCCAAGATCTCCCAAACACATAAGAAGATTCTTCTGATGATATTAATAAGTATTGATAATCATACTATGTGTTGTTTCTCAATGATCTCATTGACTTGTGCAGATCTAAGATCTCTAAGAGGCTGACTCTTCATCTGCCCCTTGCTGACTCATCTTTCTTGCCCCAGGCCCAAAGTTCCAACTGGAGGTTCTGTAAACATTTCAGACAAAACACACCCTCCTATACAAAACTGAAGCACTTGATCACAAGTATACTTTCATGCTTGAAGTCTCAGAAATCTTTCAGTTCCAGCATCTTTTTCTCATTTTTCTAAACCATTATTTTGAATAAGTCAACCACTGTGTTGCTAAAGTTCCATTATGTTCTCTTCTTCATGAAATTTCAACTCAATAATGTCCTGACTAGTCCCTCTTTCTCTGCTCCCAATTTCAATCCATGTTTTACACAATCACTTGAATTCTTTTTCTAAGACATTGTTCTTAAGATCTTAAGAGATCTTAAGAGATCTTAAGAAACTCCAGTACTCGCCCACATATAGTAAAACATATAATCTCCTTGCTATTACACGTAAGCAATCAATCTGTCCACAACTTGTAGCCCCAATGAAATTTTCTGACCTCATTTCCTCTACATCCCCAAATCTAACACCCTTACTTCATAATCCCAAAACATACCCTCCTCTACTATCCTGGGACAGAATTGAGTGTAGACTGGAAGCAAGGGAATGAAAGAATTCACCAGAGACAGGGTGGAGAACAGAATAGAGGGATTTATTGAAATACACTGCTAAGGGAAGCAGGGGCAAGACAGAAGAGGTCTGCTGCCTCAGTGGGGGTCATGAGGCTCTGTTCACATCTCAGGTATTAGGGATTGGTTCTTGAATGGATTCAGACTGATATTCCAAATTTGCATAGTGGATCATCACCTTAACTGGATCATCAGATTAGTGGCCTAAGTTTCCACCTAGAGCATATTTGCTCCCTTTATCCATTCAAGCCTCCTAAGCTTGCCTGTTGGGCAAAGAATAGTGGTCTAATTTTAGTTTAATGATGATACCACAACATCTACCACACAGTTAATTTTGTTGAGGTTGTCTCTTCTGTCTTCAATGATCTTGCCACCCAGAATCTTCCTGGTCTTGTATCTCCAAACCACCTTACTAATCTTAGTGGTTAAAATTGTTCCTTCAAGTTATAGAGAATCGCATATGGGATATAGAAAACTGAACAAAAGATTACATATATAATCACATTTAATCCTCATCAAAATGGACCATGTCAGATATTACAACCCTTGATGCCTTATCTGAGGTCAACTGTGCTTTCAAATGTATTATGTCCTGTTTCTTTTAAAAAGACAATAATATAGAAGAATGTGTCTTGATTTTCCCATCTGTAAAATGGGGAGGATGAGCACTAATCATAGTTCTATTTTTGTGGGATTGTTGTGAAAAAGGCCGTGTGTTCCTTTAGAGAAGGATCTATGGAAATGCCATTATTAAATGCCTTTGGGGGGGGTCTATTTGTTTAACTGTTAGCAACAGTCATAAGTGCTTAAGACCAATACCTTACTAGGAAAACAAATGGAGCTAACTTAACAGTTACCTAATTTATTGGGAGAGTAATTTGAATAGTGATAAGAACCTTCATTTTGTTGGATCTTGTCTTTCTTTTTCTTTCTTTATTTTCATTTCCCTTCTCCTACTTACCACACCCTTTACTCAGTGTTTCCTATCAAAATCACAGGCCTCTGCTACTGCAGTGAAAATTCTTTAGTTTTCTGGCCTTTGTTACTATTAATTCAGTGTTTTCTCTGGCAAAAATACTACACTGGTTAATGATTCTCTTCTCTGACAAAAATATTCCATGACAGTTATGCTGACTTTTAGCAAACTCATTTCCTTTATTCTGGTCTGGATACAGAAGGTATCAAGAATGCAGTACTGGCTGGGGCCTTGAAGACCAACTAGGACATGTGATCTGGATTTATTTATTTATCTATTACATTTAAAGAATTTAAGAAGCAAGGAAGTGGAGCTCAAGCTCACACAGCTGGTTCATGATATAACACTGGCCAGGTCCCAGCTGCCCCACCCACCTCCCTTCCCAGACAACCACAAATTATCTTTCTGCCACTATTGACAACTTTCATAGAATTTCATAAAAAATGGAATCATAAACAGGATGTATTTTCGCATTCAATATACTGATTTTGAGACTCATCCACACTGGTGCATGTGTTAGAAGAGTCATTTTTTTATTATTGAATATTATTTCATTATAAAATAAATAACAATTTATCCTCTGTGAGGGACATTTGGATTAATTCTAGATATTTAGTATTATGAATTAATTTGCTATATTTTTGTGTGTAGTTTTTTGTGAGTATTTTTATTTCCCATTGTTAAATCTTCTTATGAGTAGGTTTGGGTAAAAAGACAGATTATATCTCATTTTATAGAAATCACAAGTTACTTCACCATGTCTACCCAAATTTTCAGTTGTTAGTTGTAATAGTGTGTGTTCTCCAGAGGAACAGAATGAGTGGGCTATGAGAGGAGATTTATTACAGAGAATTGACCCACATGATTATGGAAACCTATAAGACCCATGATCTATGATCTGAAGTGAGAGACCCAGGAAAGCAGGCAGTATAAGTCTGATGAAGTCCAAAGACCTAAGACCAAGGGAACCAATGATATAAATTCCAGTCCAAATGCCAGAGCATATAAGATGTCCTAGCTGAAGCACTGAGGCAGGAAAAGGAGAGAATTTCTCCATCCTCTGCCCTTTGTTCCACCGAGATTCAAATGGATTGTATGATGTCCACCCACATTGTTATCCAAAGCAATATATAGATTCAGTGCAATCCTGATCCAGGTTTCAATGGAATTATTTACAGAAATAGAGCAAACATTACTAACAAATTTATATGGAACAACAAAAGTCCCCAAATAGCCAAAGCAATCGTGATTAAAAAAAAAAAAAAGAACGTAGATCTCATGCTTCCAGACTTCAAACTATGCTACAAGACTATAGTAATCAAAACAGTAAGTTATTCTAATTTTTAAAGGCATGCAGTCCAATGGGATAGAGCTACAATTCTAGAAATAACCCCACATTAACATGAACAGTTACTCTATGAATAAAAGAGTAAGTATACAATGGAGGGAGGAAAATTTTTCCTAAAGATGGTATTGAGGAAACTGGACAGACACATGCAGAAAAGTGGAACTATATCATGTTTTCACACTGTACACAAAAAAATAATTCAAAATGGATTAAAGACTTGAATGTAAGATCAGAAACCTCAATCTACATAGAAGAAGTGTAGGTAAAATACTCCACAACATTGGTTTCAGGGGTTTGTTGGAGGACTTTGCTCTAATAACAAGGAAAACAAAATAATGAATGCAGAAATAATGAATGGGACTACATCAAATGAAAAAGCTTCAGCAAAAGAAACTCTCATTAAAAGAAAAAGACTCCATACTGAACAGGAGAAAATATTTGTATGTCATATGTCTGACCAGGGCCTAGTAACCAAGCTCTACAAAGGACTTATAAACTTCAAAAAGAAAACAAATAACCCAATTAAAAATTGTGCAAAAGAGCAAAATAGATATTTCTCCAAAGAAGATTTGAAGATGGTCAACAGGCATGTGGAAAAAGAAATGTTGAACATTTTCTATCACAAGGAAATCTAAGAGAAAAATCACAATGAGATTCTACTTCAATCACTTCGCCTTTTGGCTAAGATCAAGAGGAGATTCCACTTCATACATGTCAAAATGGTCATTTTATAAAAAAACACACATGCACTCACAACACAAGACAGGAAATTAGCAACTACCATATGATCCAGCAATTCCACTCCTAGACATATGCCCCAAAATGCAGAAATACTGATTAAAAGGACATATGCACTCCTGTGTTTACTGCAGCATTATTTACTTAAATGCCCAAGGATAGATGAGTGGATTAAGAAGGTGTATTACATATACACAATGGAATATATACCCAGCTATATAAAAAAGATAAATTCTTGCAATTTGCAACAATATGGACAAATGAATCATACTGTTTTCCAGATGATTCATGTGGAATATAGGGCAAAATACAGTAACAAAGGAAATGAGAAAACCAAACCAAAACAAACTCTGGAAATACAATGCAGAATTGAAGCTACTAGAGGGGAAGAGAGGGTGGAGATGGGAGAAACAGGAAGAAGGGGCACCAAGAGCAAAGGACTGTGGGTATTTTGATTGTGGGAGTGATGTGTGAACTTAGGAGATATATGTGAACTTGTTTTCTTCTTATTTTATTAAATTTTTAAAAATTGATTTCACATATATATATTTTACATTGTTGTTTACCTTGAGATTCTCCCCCCACCTTGTCACCCATGAACCATCATCTTAAACTCTTGTACCCATCCTTCCCCTGTGACCTTGTTTTAATACCATACACAAAGTTGTAAACCATTGGTTACTGCAATAAAGAAAAAAATTGTTTAAGACTTTTTCATCTTATTCTCATCAAAAATATTGGTCTATACCTTTTCTTTTTTGTAATAACTATGCTTGGCTTTGATGTAGGTTAATATTAACCTCATAAAATGAGTTGAAAATTATTTTTCCCATTTTTATCAACTATTTTTTGAAGATTATACATATATACACATATATGTGTACATGTACAATATGTATTATAAACCAAAGAATATTAGATGTTAAGTTTCTGCTCTAGTATTCTTTTATACCTGGGTCCTGGGGAAATGTTAATACCAAACCATATGCCTAATAATTATAACCAAAACCAACAAGGTCAAAATCAATTACTCAATGGGTTAAATTTTTCCCTGTAACATTTATGCCTTTATGTAATTATAAAAGCTAGTGATGGGGAAACCTGAAGGGCTTACCAAGGTTTATTCATTGCAAACAAACTCTGAAACAAACATTTGGAACATTTAAATTTCAAAGGTGAAAGAGAAATAAAAATCCTCTATTCACCCTTATTTTGTACAGGAAGTGATACCCAGTGAAGGACTGATTTATAATCACATGCAATTACTTACTTATGAATTAATTTAAAAATTCAATATTAGGGGTGGAGGGAAATTTCAATATTAATTCTAAAAACACTCATTAGGTGCTTAACATATATTTCTCACCAAGAATATAAAAATGAGAATTAAAAATCATTAAATTGTGTACTTTAAAGCAGGTAAGGGTTTTGTAGGTAAATTATACCTCAGATAAAGCTGTTAAACATGAGTAAGATACAGTCCTTTCCATCAAAGACCACAGTGCACTGAAAGTATAAAGCAACCATAAACAATTATAATGAAATGTGAACGTGCTATAATAGACCAGCATGCTTAAGCACTTAGTTGAATACTTTGGAGTTCAGACTTGGACCTCCTCTATTTTCTCTCTACAACCACTCCCGTTCATGATCTCATTTAGTATCACAGCTTTATATATCAACTGAATGTTGAGGATTTCAAAATTTTTATCTCCAGCAGATGTCTCTGCCAAGCTCCAAATGTATATATCCAACTAACAACCTGACATTTCTCCTTTGAAAGCTAATAAGCACAAAAACTCAAATATTCAAAATAAGTTTCTTAACTTCCCCTCTAAATCTGCTCCTTCTACTACCTTCCTCATCTCAATTTATTAACAGCTCCATCCTTCTAGTTGCTCAAGCCAAAATCCTCAGTGTCATCTTTGACTTGTTTCTCTCTTTCATTGAATCCTATTGGCTCTACTTTCAACATATATTTGGAATCTATCCACTTCTCATCACTTCCCCTTCTGCAATCCTAGTTTAAGTCACCCTCTTCCCATATCACCTTCTTCCCATGTAGCTCATCTCTTAAAGAGCAAAGGAATCCTTCAAATTATAACTTAGCTAAAGTCATTTTTCTGATCAAATCTTTCAACCACTCCTAAGATAAACCACAGTTTTCACAAATTCCCAATAAAACCTCTTCATTCTTTCTAGTATACTCTCTACTACTGTTCTCTTCATTCATTCTGTTTTTATCCAAATGGGTTTTCTCATTATTTCACAACTGTTATTGATAAATTTATATATTGCTGCTCCCTCTGCTTGGAGCTGTCTTCACCAGGTATCCCCCTGCTCATTTTCTCATCTCCTTCAAGTCTTGGATCACATTCTCACAGATCTCCCATATTTCAGTTTGTAAATTTCTCCACCATCCACACATTAAATCCCCTCACCTTCTAGCTTCATTTTCTCCATAGGCACTTACCACCTTAAATATTACAGAACCAATTTGCTTATTTACTTCACCATCTATTTATTCCCATTAAATTAAAAAATCCTATGAAAATTTATCTGGGTTGTTCACCACGTTCCCCCCCCCCCCC